>JAVJHY011740481.1:0-40297 GCA_035593235.1 Phascolosoma agassizii
GAGGATTTTTCGGCGGGTTTTCGTGTTCAAAGATGGCCTGAAGATGGGATGCCAAAACGGTAATTTATTGTTTGGCATGTCCTTACACGAAAACAAGCAAGGGTTATGTCATTTGACAGTGTTGGTTTTACCTTGATAATGGCATTTTTATTACGCCTATTTCTTGTTTGCCGCATCAAACACTTATAAGAAGGGTATAAGGCGTATGACTGATGAGAACAAATTAGTACAGGAACAGACAAAAATGGACACAGGGATGGTGGACACTACTCTAGGAGACTTGATTTGTGCTATATCAGATGCTGCTCAAGAGGCGTTAGTGGATGAGCAGGATCTTGCTGAAATAACTCATATCATTCTATATGGTATGCTTGGTCGTCGTAAGTAGACATTTTTAGAACTGCTGAGTGAAAGTAAGGCATCAAATTGATGCCTTACTTTTGTTCATTGGCAAGCAGTAAAGCAACCTTTTTGGTCAGTTCCTTTCCAATTTTAGAATGTAGATTAGAGTAAGAAAAGAGCACAATACCTTTGGCATCTGCCTGTATGGCCTCCTTGACTTGTGCAAGAAGTAGGTCGTGTTTATTAAGCATCAACCACGCTCCAAGGCCAATCATTACCTTGTTATATTTACCTATAGACGTAGCGTAGCGGCTTTGCTGAGCGACGACCGCTGTATCTCGTGTATACACCATTGGCAGTGCTGTATCTATGATTCCTTCATTCAGCCATCGAGGCCAATTCTGAAACGCTTGCATCTTGGCCGTGGACGCGTTTCCTAAAGCAGCAACTGAAAACTCCATGCCTGGGGCTATCTGATTGAGAAGCTGTCGAATTTCAGTTACCAGGAGCGTTACGTTTGCCATCCTCCAGGAAGCCCAAGCTTTGTCGTTCAATTCTTGGGGGGTGCCAATACCACTCTGTGTGTTCAATCGCGAGATTATGCTTGAAACACTTGCCATCGCCTCTTTCGAATGTCCGAACCCGGGGCGCAAGGATTTGTCACTTCTTTGTCCTATGCCCACGGCGAACGGAAAACGAATCATGTCGAGATGGATGCCATCTAGGTCGGGATATGTTGTTACTAAATCAACAATAACTGCTTTTAAGTAATTGCGAACTTGAGGCACTGAAGGGTCAAGCCAGATGCCAGGAGTATCTAGACTATACGGCATGTTATCTGGCTTAGGAGGTTGTCCTTTCGAGTTGTAGTCGAGTAACGAATTGCCATAAACGTCAACAAGAGCTGCTTTTTTTCCAACTATCTTAAAAATAGGTGCATTGGCGTTGTCCTTCACTCTCAATGTATTGATCCAGGCATGTACTCTCTTATTTCGCTGATGAGCCAAATCGATTGTGTCGCGCAGTGGGTCAACCCCATCGCTAAGGGCTTCACGATACGGTGTGTCGTCAGCAACTATCGAAGGAAACCAGGAGCGCCCTCTCCGGAATATCTGACAATAAAAGTCGGTAAAGGATGTCTCTTCAATAAGCCGAGAGAATGATCGAAAATCGTTATTGCTACGAAATGGCTGATGTATTCCCTCTGCCTCAACCCAAAGGCCAAAACGTGGGGATGCATTGACTATATTTGGTGATATAAGGTGAAAGAAAAGAAAAATCGCTACTCCAGCGAGAATTAGGTGTCTAAACCCTAAGAACAAAATTCTTAAGGGCAAGGATTGGAGTGTTTTACGAATAGTATAAAAATTCATTAGTTAATGTCCGAGATTTGCTATGGAGGTACCACAAAAAGTCAATAGTTTACCTTTGTCCGTTCCAAAATCAATGCGGACAAATAGGTGCCTACCGAGAATAATTGCCATTGTGGCAGTTGTTGCCTGTGGTTTTGTAAATACCTTAGGTGTAAAGGAGTTGGCAAATTTAAGGACACAGAAATTTTCCGTAGTCGACGGTGTATTTGAAGTAGGTACAAGGTTTTGGGGAGTAACTCTTGCTAGCAACAAAAACTCATGTATTGGTTTCATAAAAACAACGATGAAAATGACTGAACATGCAAACATTCGAGCCAGTGGGACCATCATAATTCCATTTTACACAAAACCCCTGTTTCTCGATCTAAGTATAGATGCAATTTTTTCTGAGCGAAACAACTTAAGCTCTCTAATGGCAACGTTTAATGCTGGGAAGAATACACTTAACGTGAGGAACTATGAAGTCAACTCTCGAGAACTACATATTAATCTTTCGTCTCCACTTATGAGAAAGGAGTTTGTCGTAAATAGACCACATCCAATTTTTCTTGTAGAACGTTACAAAAATCACTTTAGTCTGCGGCTTCCAAAGTCTATACAACACCTTATCGATATGCAGGAAACAAGTCTTCCATCGTTTAAAGCAATGTTAGGGTTAGAATTTAATGAACTTCAACCAACTGCAGCACTCGCCTGTAAAAAACAAGTGTCGTCTATTGACGAAGAATACACATTTAATCAAGAAGTGTTGGATATAGGAACGTATTTAAGTTTAATGGGAATGCAAAAAAATGACAGATTGCTTGCTACGATGAGAGGAAAACCACAATGATTGAGATTATTGATTTAACAAAGCATTTTGGTTCCTTCAAGGCAGTGGACAATATAAACCTTTCAATCGGCAAGGGTACTATATTTGCTTTTTTGGGAACAAATGGAGCTGGTAAGACGACTACCATTAGAATGATGACAGGGGTGTTAAAACCCACTAGTGGAACTGTCAAAATAGGTGGTTACGACATTCAGGAAAATCCAATTGAAGCAAAGTTTCTGATGGGTATAATACCAGACAGGCCTTATCTATATGGTAAACTCACCGGGCGAGAGTTCTTATGTTTTATGGCAGATCTATATAAGGTTTCACACAAGACAGCCGTTACTCAAATTGACACCTTGCTTGATACGTATGGGTTGTTAGAGTGGCAACACGATCTAATCGATAGTTATTCGCATGGAATGAAACAACGCTTATTAATGTGTGCTTCACTTGTGCATAATCCAGCTGTGCTCGTTGTGGACGAACCCATGGTTGGGCTTGATCCTAGAGGAGCAAAGTTGCTCAAAGATACACTTAGGCAAAAAGCGGCAGAAGGGTTGACCATTTTTATGTCAACTCATTCACTCTCTGTTGCTGAAGAGGTTGCTGACCAACTTGCAATTATTCAGCAAGGGAAAATAGTCGCAATGGGTTCATTGCAAGATTTATACGCTCAAGCTAAGCAAGAAAGAACAGATCTCGAAAATGTATTTTTGCATATAGTTGCAGAGGCCGAAGAGCAAAACGGACGCTCAGATTCGGCTATAGATTAAGGAATCCCAGTGCCAAATGTCTTACTGAGGCCATATTTGCTTGGTTTCAAAAACACCATTTTGGGGAAAGTAAAAAACAACAATCCATGGCAAAAGCATTTGCCAATTCTCTTAATATCATTCGTCATCATTGCTGTTATATTTTTCTTTACACACTCGTTTTTAAGAAGGCTTCAAGATGATACGGCCGTAGCCTTTGAAGTAATCACGGATTTCACAGATATAGGGCTTTCGGCGTTTTTCTTTCTGTTGCTATTTTCTAACGTAGTGACTACGTTGGGGTTTTTTTTCTGCTCCAAAGATCTTCCGCTATTGCTTACACTACCCATAGGACCTTTGAGATTCTATTTGGCACGACTAGTTATTACATGCTGTAACGCGAGTTGGGTTTTGATTTTTTTCGCTAGCCCAGTAATTTTAGCGTACTATTTTGCTCTAGAACTGTCGGGTGCTTTTCTTGTTACTGTAGGATTAGTTGGCGTGCCTTTTTTAATTATCCCATCTGCTATCAGTAGTGCCATCGTAGCTGTTTTTGTTAACATAAGCCCAATTAATAGACTTCAGGGGTTAGTTATGCTTGTGCCGTTTGTTGTTATCGCGGTGTTTTTTGCCACAACTCCTGATGTTTCGACTGATTTTCTTGGACACGAAACAACGTTAGAGGATTCTCTTGAAGCGTTAACTAAGTTATCTCATATGACCCCTAGCTGGTTACCGTCTCGGTGGGTGGGGGAGCTATTAGCTGCTTCTATGGGAAAATCGGATGTAAATATCGTTTCAGCCGCTGTGTCACTTTTCGTGGCGGCATTCGTTTCGATAGCAATTGGGTATTTTGCATTTAGAGTATTATTTGTTCGAGGATGGACGAAAGCTTGTAAAGGTAGGAGAAACCTGAAAGTTCATAATTGGCCAGTTGTTTCTGATATGAGTAGGTTCTTATTTCCCTTTAATTCACCGCTACGCGCATTGTTCGCGAAGGAAGGGCGTATGTTTTTGCGAGACCCTACGCAATGCGTTCAGCTATGCCTTTTGCTGACTCTTAGTATCGTCTATCTATATAATCTTAGAACTTTGCGTTCAATCTCACTTTCACATTCTGAGACTTACGCTTGGTGGCAGACAGTTCTTTGCATTTCTAATGTAGCATTAGGTGGCGTTGTTCTTGCCGCGATTGCTACACGATTTGTGTTTCCAACTATAAGTCTTGAAGGACAAGCATATTGGATTGTTAGATCTGCACCAATGACGGTGCATCAACTGTTGCTAAATAAATTTATTATTTGGCTAACGCCACTAACAATAGTGGCGATTGTGTTAATAATATCAGGCGCATGGGCAATTCAAGTTCCATCGGGTACAGTAATGCTGTGTGCTGTCTTAAGTGTGTCAATTAGTATTGGTTTAGTAGGTTTAGCTGTTGGAGTTGGCGCTATGTACGCGACCTTTGACTGGGATTCTCCAACGCAGGCTTCGGCTAATTTCGGCAATCTCGTTTTTATGCTTCTTTCCATGGCACTAATTATTGTTACTCTTATTCCGTCCTCAATTTTAATTGTATTTGCTTCTGTTCCTGGGTTATTCAGCCAAATAAGTCGCTTTGATTACTATGTTGAGATTGGCTGTGCTTCTTTTCTGGCTTTCTACATAAATTTGGCTACCGCTCGCTGGGCATTAAACATTGGAGAGGTGGCTCTGAAAAGAAGAGAGTGCTAATTATTGTCAAGGTCGTGGATTTGTAAATTCGATGGGATTTTTATATCAAAAACCTCGTCATCTTCTCGAATTTCTGGATTTAGGACGTAGTTTTCATATTCGAACTCAAAAGTAGCTTCTTCGTGAGGAATAAAAGCTGTTAGCTTATTTGGGATAGCTATACCAGAAGGGCTAACGACTGGGTCAAAGAACTTAGTTAATAGCTTTGGAGGGCCTATTAAAGAGTCCATGATCTCAATTTTCGTGTTTATAAGTTTTTTCTCTAATCCCTGAAGTTCCATCTGGCGCAGAAGGACGTTTACCGCTTTTTCGTTTTTGTAGAAATATTGAAGTAATAAATCATCATCACTGTCGGGTTTTTCTAACAGCCTCACTAAAGCGAGTTGTGTTGTCTTTGGTGGGCTGAATTGGCCGCAAAACCATAACATTACCTGCTCCAGCGACATAGGGAGGGAGAGTAATTTACTGAGGTTTGTCTCGTTGTCACTACCGATGTATGCTACTTTTTCCTGAGTATCTATAGCTTTTATCTGTCCCTCCTTAATGGCAATGATTGCAAGGAGGCGATGGGTGCTAGATTCGAGAATGTCAATGCGTAGTTTATCTGGCCTTTTGAATGTAATGACCTGTTTAAAGCTTTGATGAGTTAAGCCTTTTTGAAGCTTAACTCGGGCAAGTGCTCTAAAGCTTCGAACTGCACTCAAACGACTATCGATGTCATTTTGGATATGCAACAGTCTCTTCGACGAAGCAACTTTGTAGACGCTAGCGTTTACTGGATGTATCTGCTTGGGGCAGCCACTGATAGATAGGGATAAGAAAAACAATAGTGAACAAAAGACACAGCGAACAATAAGTGTCATTCTTTATTCTGAAGTTTTTCTATCCTAGCTTTAATTCGTTCTAAGGCTTCCTTATCGTCTGAGTTCGAGGCAAAACCCAAGGCCTTTTTAAAAGTTGTGTAGGCATTTTCCTTCTTTCCCAGTTTCAGTTGAACCTCTGCTAAGTGTTCCAATATAACCGCGTCAGTCGGTGTGTGTTTAACGGCGAAATTTAATTCGACAAGCGCATCTTCATACCTTCCCATCTTGAAGTACACCCATCCTAGGCTATCGAGGTAATATCCATTCTCTCGGTCAGATGCCAAAGCTCGTTTTATGAGTTTCTCTGCTTCGTCCAGCGACGTATTTTTGTCAGCGAGAGTATATCCTAAGTAATTAAGAGCATCTGCGTTATTAGGGTTTATCTCAATTGCCTTGCGCATAGCAGTCATTGCGTCGGAGCTCTTTTTGAGCTCATCGTATATTACGCCTAAGGTAAAATAATGCCTATCAACGTTACTATCTAACTCAATGATCCTTCTCATGAGAGAAGCAGCCTCTTCTAGCTCCGAATTCTCGCGGCGAAGGGACACCAAATAGAGAAGTAAATTAACGTCATCCTTCTTTTCGCTAAGAGCGTCCTCTATCGCACTAGCAGCTTCGCTAAAACGATTATCTTGTTTGAATAAGTAAGCCATTAGGGTTCTAGACTCGACAAACATTTTTTGTTCTGCCGAAATTTTTTGGAGTGGTTCAATCGCTTCATCAATGTTTCCTAGGCCCATGTAAACCGACGCCAAGAAATATCTAGCTGTCGAATGATTTGGGTGAGCCGCTAGGATTAAATTAATCTCAGTCTCTGCTCCGAGGTAGTCTTTGCTCTCTAGCTTAATTAGTGCGATTTTTAGGCGCGTTTCCGTTGGGTCCTTCTCCAATGACCTCAGCTCTTCAAGTTCCTTGAGGGCCTCCTCCAGTTTTTTGCCTTCCCAAAGAAGCTGTCCAAGTAGTCTCTTGGCTGCAATATTGCGCGGATTGTTCGTTAGTACTTGCTGACATATTTTAACTGATTTGTCGCGTTGTCCAGCAATAGCAAGTGAGCGGGCGAAATCTATCTGTATCGCTTCTGCTTTCGGGTTAATTTCAAGAGCTTTATTGTAATATTTCTCTGCTTTCAGCAGATCTCCACGAGACTCAGACATTCGTGCTAAGTAATAGTAACCCAACAAAGCAGATTCCGGTAATGCAGCAATTAGCTCTTGCAAGACGGAGGACGCGTTGTCAAAATCCTCTATTTGGGCGTAAAGACTCGATAGTAGAATGTAATAATCTTGATTATTCGGGTCGAGAGTAATTAACTCGCGATAGTTACTTATAGCCTTTTGGTATTCTTTGAGTGAAGTGTATATTCCCGCTTTTAGTCGAAGTAGCTCTCGGTTTGCAGTTGATTGCTCTTTGTCATTAGCATCAGAGCTTGTGGCTTTATCAAGTTCCTCAAGCGCACGTGTCAGTTCACCTTTACGGACGTACAGCTCCGCTAAGCGAGTTCTTAGCAGCGCAGCCGGTTTGCTCTCGTACTTGGTTGCAAGTAAAAAGTATTGAAGCGCTTCGTCATAGCGTTCATTATGTATGGCAAGCTCGCCTTTGAGGAAATTGTAGTGTGCGAGTGATGATTCGGGAATATCGGCATCTTTTTTGTTAGATCTTGAAAGTTGCTCATCAACAACGGATTGCCGAAAGCCGACGTCTGTCCCAGTTAAGTCTAGCGCAGGGCGATTCCCACTACAGCCCACAACCCCCACACTAGAAATAATAACAACCAACGAAAACCAGTGATTCAACCCTTTTCCAGAAAGAAAAGCGACAGAGCAATACTTCCGTAAACATAGCCCTGGCGTCATTATTGCAACATCGATCAATGTTCGGTTGCCTCATCTGGATTGTTTCTTTGGGCAGTATTGCCTGAAGTGCGCGTAGGTTTGTTACCCTCGTTTACGTTGCTCAATAATTCTCGAGCACGAGAACCCGTCGTAGGGATTTGCTTAACTCGCTCAGCTAGTGTCGATGCCCTGCCAGTGTCTTGTTGTTGTGGAGCGTAGCTTGGGCTAGCTACATATGGGTCATGTGCTGGCATTATGCCCTGAGCTTTTCGTATAGCATCACGACTATTTCTCAACGTCATCAATATTCCCGACCAGGGAGCCGATACCATACTTGGGTTCTGTTGTGACACTGTTCCGAAGAGATACTCAAGCATCGATAATAAATCGATTGTTGCGCCGAGCTCCTTCGTCTCTCTGCAGTTGCGAAGAGTTGTCATCATTCCTGTCCAAGGAATAGCTGCCGAAGCAGGCATTTGCTGAGATAAATTCCCTACAATATACTCAAGCATTGACAATAGTGAAAGTGCCTCATCAAGTTGTCTTGTCGTCTGATGTCCATCTGATTTTTCCATAATTTACATCTCCTTACCGAATTAAACATGCCTCTGAAGGATCATAAAATTTGCCAACTTAGCAAAGTCACTCTTATACATCGTCCGCCATGTCTTCTCAATCGCTATGATGTTATTTTTCTACCATCAACTCTAATGTGTTGCATTTTAAATAAAAAACGGAGAAGATATCCACCGGTTTGTGGGGCTTGAGAGTCGTCTATGGAGGTGGCTGTCTACAAATGACACCTCATTCAGCTGCAACTAGCTGTAAAAACAGAGGATAAAGGAACGTAGTGTATATTTGCGACTAGTATTATGATTGAAATAATTGTTGACCAAAACCTCGAAAAGGCGATGCGTGTGTTGAAGCGGAAGCTAATACGTGAAGGTTTATTTAAAGAACTTAAGTCACGCCGCTTTTACGAGAAGCCATCAGATCGAAAGAAGAGAAAAGATAAAGAAGCCCAGAAAAAGCGCCGTAAGGATGTTGAACGCACTCGCAGGCAGGGTCCAGCATAGAGGTTCCATGTCTATTTGGCCTTTCTAGTAGCGAGGGTTAAGTTACGCAAATCACGTAACGGGTATAATGACTTTTACCAGATTCAACCCTCGAATCCTACATCGTTATATATTTTTTGAGATCGTATCACCTTTTTGGATTTCGCTGTTCGTTTTTACTGGCGTACTGTTTTTGGTGAGAATTCTCAAGCTTGTTGACTTAGTGGTTAATAAGAATGTTCCTATAGGTGACATTCTTATTTTGTTTGCCTTTCTTATTCCAAAATTTCTTGAAGTTGCTATTCCGATGGCTTTGCTTATTTCTGCTGTTGCTGCCTTTGGCAGACTGAGTAATGACAGTGAACTGATTATCATGAGAGCCAGTGGTGCCAGTTTCAAGCAGCTAGCAAGCCCCGTTTTGGTTTTTGCTTCCATGGCGTTATTGTTCTCTCTTAGTATTAGCTTATGGATTAGGCCTTGGGCAAACTATCGCCTTGGGGCCGGCTTATTTGAAATTGCTAAGAGCCGCGCAAGTGCTAGTCTTATCTCGGGAGTGTTTAATGAGTTAGGGCAGTTGACTATATATGCTGAGAAAATCGATTCAACGGGGACAAAGCTTGATAATTTAATAATTAACGATCGACGTGGCGAGAAGCCTCGTAACTTTATTGCTAAATACGGACATATCGTAGCAGATGACTTGCGCAGAACACTAACGCTACGGTTGTATAATGGTGCAATTCATGAAGGAACTGGCTTCAACTATAACCTAACTGGTTTTGATGTTAACAATCTGAGTCTCGATGAGAGAGAGCTAGTTGGTTCAGAGCACGCTAGGAGCGGGAAGAAATCGACAGAGATGTCAATACATGAGTTGAGTCACACTCTCTCTAGCGTGCGTTTTGAGAAAGCTTTGCTAGAAGGTGAAGAGTTGAAGCAGTTTTTGCGTTATAAAATTGAATGGCACACTCGTTTTGTGTTTCCAGTAGCGTGCTTGTTTGTGACATTTGTCGGAGCGGCGCTTGGAGTAAAACATACGCGTAGTCAGCGCTCATGGGGCCCAGCGGCAAATATCGCAATGGGAATTCTGATTATCGTGGTTTATTATGTGTTGCTTGCGGTTATGTCTGCTGTAGCTGAGAAAAATATTGGCCCTGTGTGGTTGTTTATGTGGGTACCTAATGTTTTTCTCCTGTCACTTGCTTACTGCTTGTTTAAGTTGATAGAGAGTGAAAACTGGCGCATGGCGATCGAAAATTTTCGTTTGACTTTTTTTGAGCTTGTCTCAGCAATGTTCAGGTTGCGAAAAGCTGGCGTGTAAACAGTAGGTATTCAAGTAACATTGCTCATGAAATTGAGATTGGCCATTATACAGAGATATGTTTTAGGACAGTTCTTAAGTGTTTTATTCCTCTGTCTTGGTGCGGCTCTTTCGGTCTTTCTAGTATTTGACCTTTTTGAGCGATTAAATCTTTTCTTTAAAGAGTATGCAACGTTTGCGCAGATTTGTGGTTATTTGTTTTTTAAAATACCGCTTATTCTCCATTTGATGCTTCCGGTCGCGGTGCTGATTGCAACACTGATAAGTATAGGGCGTCTTGCGCAAAACTCTGAAATCACAGCAATGCGAGCCTGTGGGGTCAGTGTTTTTTGGATCGCCAAGCCTGTTCTTTACACGGGGCTATTGATTTCTGCGCTGATGTTTGTTGGTGGAGAGACTCTTGTTCCGTGGTCAACTGAGCGAGTAGAAGAGATTTATAATTTTGATATCAAGAAAAAGGCGCAAAAGGGGGAAGTAAGTAGGTCTCACTTCTGGTACCGCAAGAACAATAAGTTCTACAGTGTAGAACTTTATGATTCTCGCTCGGCAATTCTGCGGGGTGTGACTATATTTGAGATGACTGATAACTTTGCTCTTCTTGGAAGATTAGACGCAAGGGAGGTCATTTGGAAAGGTCCCATTATCGGGTGGACAATGAAAGATGTTGTTGAGGCCACATTTGATTTAGATGGAAGACCACATTTGACTCGTTTTAAAAGTTTACCCTTAGTGATTGAGGAGAAACCCGAGGATTTTTATAAAATTAAGCTGCGTCCTGAAACCATGAGTTATTATGCGCTTAGGGAGTATATTGAAAAACTCAAAAGTGAGGGTGGGTCGGTAACAAAGTATTTAGTTGATCTATATGCTAAAGTTAGTTTTCCCTTTGTTACTGTTATCGTAGTGTTGGTTGCATTTCCTTTTGCGCTTTTGCCAGCTCGTTCCGGGACACTGACAGTGAGTTTCATAGCTGGGGTGTGTGTAGGGTTTGGGTATTATTTTGTTCATGCATTTAGCACATCTTTGGGTTCCGCTGAGCTGATTCCAGTAGTTCCAGCCGCCTGGGCGGCAACGATTCTAATGGGTTGCCTCGGTGGTTACTTAATGGTTGGGGCAGAGCATGTATGAAGAGATAATGGGCGTCAACGTTTCGCTAATTCTACTGGGTTACTGAGTTATTACACGAAATAAACATAACTAGTCGACATTACACGATTTATTGTTTTCGCAAGTGTGATGTTTAGCGCTACCACTAAAGATAACTAAATTTAAGAAATCCTTTTGCGTAGCCGATACTCTAAAATAGCTAGGGGGCTGGTTTTTCCTTTGAGTGTAGTGGTAGGTTCTGACTTATTCTGGTTTTTAAAATCGCAAAGAGAGCTGTTTATGATGAAAAAGCAAGAAGGCATACAAATTCCGACTCATATTTTAAGTAGTTTAGAAGACCTTGCGGCGGATAATTTAATACTGGCTGATCTTGTCGGGTATATCGCTGCATGTGCAGATAGTGGAAAAGCACTCGGTGCAGTGGCAGCAACTCACGAGCAGCAACATTAAGAGATTAACATATCGGTGGTGCCCGTACTTAATTCTCGACCTCGCTCAGCACTAGGCGATCGCTTCGTGGATTTAGTTGGTCAACTTTTAACTGGATAACTTCCCCGAGTCTTTTCTCGGATTGAGCTGAGTCCTTGCTTCGTCGAGCAGCCGGGTTGAATGGAAAAAGAGAAAACAATATATCAACTTCTGCTAGTGGCCGTTTCCCGGTAGTCTTAACAACCGTCCCTTGTAGTTCTTTAATGTTTTCTTGTTCCAAGTATTTGAGTATCCAGTAGCGATTGCTTTCACGTTGTACGGTGTAAGCCTCTACTAGGTGAGTTTCTATTCTTCCTAATAGTTCTGTAATTTCACTTTTATCGTAAGTAGCAACGCCAGTGTCGACGAATTCGCACAGTTGCCTTTGATTGACTAAGTCCATAGCTCTTCTAATCGGAGAGGTAACTTGTGTATAAACACTAAGTCCCAAACCAAAATGAGCAGATGGATTCGTAGAATAGGCCGATCGCTTCATGCAGCTTCTTTGGGCGCAATCGCGTGCTATGCCCTCAGGGATATCTAATCCTACACTTTCAAGCATTACATCAGGTGCGTTCTGGGAACGAAATAGGATGGGGATGTTATTCTCGATAGCATACAGTCCGGCGGTCTCATTTGCTAGGATCATCATTTCTTCGATTAGCTTGCGACTGGGGCTGTTCTCAACATTGCTCTCCAGAGCGATACTACCATCGGGATTGATTACCGGGTTCATCTCTCGTCTATTAAAATAAACAGCACCTTTATCCATCCGTCGATTTTCAAGGCAATCTGCGATATCCCAAAGTTTTAAAAGGGTTTCTAGGTTTTTACTGTTTGAGGAGAGTTCTGTTGGTTTCTCGGCAAACAGAACTCGATCGACTTCATCGTAGGGAATTTGCTCTTTGACTTCAATGATGGATCTACTAATTGAACGATTGATGATGTCAAGGTCATTGTTAAGGTCGATGACGAAACTTACTACCGGGCGCTTTTGTCCCTTTAGGAGGCTCGCGGCATTTTCGGAAATTTCCTTTGGAAACATGGGAATCTTCCGTTCAGGGCAATAAATTGTGCTTGCTCTGTGAAATGCCTCGGTGTTTAACGCAGAATCTTTGTCAATGAGTGAAGCGACATCGCTTATGTGTATGCCAAGGCGAAAGCCAGACTCCGTCGATTCAATAGAGAGAGCATCATCTATGTCTTGTGTCTCTGCACTGTCAATTGTAATAGCATGAAGCTTCGTGAAGTCCAATCTTTGCTCAGATGAGATTGTGCTCAAAGTAGCGGTGGCTTTCTCAGCTTCTTCGCAGAGCTCCGGCGAAAATTTCTCAAAGCGTTGAAATCGGTGCATTGCAAGATTTTCATGTGGGCTGAAATGTCGCGCAGCAACTAAGAGTTCAAAAGCTTTTTTTTCAGCAGGGCCTGAAATATTAAGGTGGGCCGCTTTTATTACCTGTTCAATCACGGGTATTGTGCTCTTAGCATTGGGAGCGTGGGTGCCAAGCACTGCTAGAGTCTCAAGATCGCTAATTCCGCAAGGTAGTGTTACTTCTTGATTGTCAATTCGCAGTATTAAACACTCAATAAGCTTTTTTCTCTCTACTTCTTTCTTTGCCTCGTTTGCGGCTTGAACAAGAAGTTCTTCAACAACATGAGCAGCTCTAGGCTCAAAGAATTTTTTGCGCCTTTTGAAATAAATCTTGTCGTTTAATAACGCTCTACGTACAGCTAGGCGTTTGGGAAATTCCGTAGAGTTGAAGATTAGATCCGTGATTTCTTCGATAGTTACTTCTCGTTTTTCCTCGGCGAGCACTTCCCAAGCATCTGTTAAATCAATTGCTTGAGCCTGTTCGTTAGCATCATTGCTAAGAGTCGTGAGGTAGGATAAGCGGTCGCTCTGTGAGTTAATGTCTATATTTGTCGATTGGGAGAGTAAATAAAGCCTATCGGAGGAAAGTTGCGATTCCCTTGCGCGTTCATCAGTGATTACCCATTTACCCTTTTTTTCCTGAATAACGATGGCGACTAATGGTTTGCCGGCATTTTCGTAGTCGACTACTGCACCTACTTGAATTGCATCGTTAGGCGAACGACTAGGTCTTAGTTTTGAGGGTAAAAGGGGCATAGGACTACTTAGACTGAGAAATATGGTATGTTATTGCCCCCAGCGTCAAATATCGCGCTACTTGGCACTCATAGAGAATTATCATTTCCTATGAGGGTATAGCAGAACAATGTTAATAAAGCTAACTGACTTCACGGTGTTGTGCCGTAGCATTTTCTTCTATGATTTTTTGGACAAGATGAGCTGGAACCTCATCATAGCCATGAAACTCCATATGAAACGTTCCTCTATCTGCAGTCAATGAGCGCAAAGTTGGTGCATATGTAAGCATCTCTGATAGAGGCACATCTGATGTGATAATTTGATTGTGAGCTTTGGGCTCCATATTGAGTACTTTGCCTCGTCTTGCGTTTAAGTCTCCTATCACATCTCCAGTGGTATCGTCTGGCACTATTATTTCTACTTTCATTATTGGTTCTAGTAAAACAGGGTTAGCTTTTTCAACTGCGGCCCTAAATCCCTTAGATGCGGCTATTTTAAAAGCGATGTCACTAGAGTCAACGGCATGGTAGGAGCCATCGTATAGTGTGCATTCTATATCTACCATTGGAAACCCAGCTACGACACCAGCGGCCATTGTTTCGACAACGCCTTTTTCTACAGCTGGGATGTAATTACGTGGAATCGCGCCACCAAAGATTTTATTATTAAACAAAAAACCAGCGCCTTTCAGTCGTGGTTCAATTCGAAGCCAGCAGTCACCAAATTGTCCGTGACCACCGGATTGCTTCTTATGTTTTCCCTGTGCCTCCGATTGTTGTCGAATCGTTTCTTTGTAGGGCACTCTAGGTGCGTGTAATATGACCTCCACATGGAACTTACGACTTATTTTTTCAAGTGTAATTTCTATATGGTTTTGTCCCATTCCGGAGATGATAGTTTCGTGAGTTGAAGCATCGCGGGTGATATGTACAGACGGGTCTTCGTGTGCAATTTTCTCAACAGCGCTTAGTATCTTATCTTCATCTCCTCGACTTTTTGGCTCAATGGCAAAGCTAATACACGATTCGGGAAGTTCGAATTCTTGAAGTTTTAAGTGATGAGACTGGCTAGAAAGAGTGTGCCCCGTGTGGCTGTGTTTTAGTTTTGTAATAGAAACAATCTGTCCAGCGTAAACACACTCGATAGTTTTATGCTCTTTGCCAAGCTGTACGTGAAGTTTGCCAACTCTTTCACTTGAATTACTGTTTAGATTAAATACCGTTTCGTCACTTGATAAAGCCCCTCTAATTACTCTAACGAGGCTTACTTGTCCGGTGAAAGGATCTGCGAGTGTCTTAAAGATAATACCAGCAAATGGCGCATCAACATCGGGTGTGATGTCAATTAACTCCCCTTCTTCAGAGATTTGTTGATAGGGAGTTCTTTGAAGAGGTGAGGGGAGGTAATTTTTTATAGCGTCTAGTAAAGATGCCGCGGAGGCTAAGACTTCTGCGGAGCCACAAAAAACGGGCATTATGGAACCATTGGCGATGCCCTTCTTTAATCCCTGAGTCACTTCCTCTGGCGACAAAGTAGTGTTCTCTAAGTATTGCTCTAAAAGTACATCATCGGTTTCCGCTATGTCTTCTGCGAGTTTTGCGTAATTATCTTGCGCCGTTTCGCGTAGATTCTCTGGGATATTTGTGAGCTCAAAACTACCCTTATCGTTCTTAATGTATGCTTTCTGGGATACTAGATCTATGACGCCATTGAATTTCTTCTCCTCTCCTATTGGGAGTTGGACAACAACGGGTTTAATTTCCAGAGTGTTTGCAATTGTTTCTAGGGTTTGTTCGAAACTAGCCCGCTCTTTGTCTAGTTCGTTTATGAATATGGCTCGAGCAATGTTTTCCTTACCGGCAGCATTCCATCCCTTCTCTCCCTGTACTTTTAATCCAGACAGAGCGCCAACTACCAAAATAGCACAGTCCGCTCCGTGCAGTGCCGTAATCGTGTCTGCGATAAAGCTTGATGACCCCGGAGTGTCAATTAAGGTGTGAGAAATACCTTTATGAGAAAAATCGAAAATGGCAGTGGATAAAGATGTGCCGTGTTTTATTTCTTCAGGTTCAAAGTCGAAGTGAGAGGAGCCTTCTGTCGTTTTACCAATACGTGTTGTTGCTTTAGCAGCAAAGAGCAACGATTCAGATAGAGCTGTTTTGCCTACGCCACTATGGCCGACAAATGCTATATTTCGTCTGTTTTCAATTTTTGGGTTGTCATCTGTGGCTACATTCATGGCTTATTTACCTCTTACGTAAGCACTGGCCAATTAACAAGAAATTAGGCAATGGCCATTATAGCTACAACTACAAGTATTGATGTTTTCACTAATTCTGCCCTTTGTGACGTGAGTGAGAATTCATTATACTGGATTTGTTCTAAATTGCACTTAAAATAGCGAAATGTCTTTTTTGGCGTTTTTGTGTAATAAATCAAGCGTGAAAATAATTTTAATTTACTCTGGGGGGCTCGATTCCACGACCCTTTTGTATCAACTGCGAGGCCAGGGGTTTGAGGTTCGTTGTTTGTGTATCGACTACGGGCAACGACACAAGCGCGAGCTGAAGGCGGCTGCTAATATATGCGATGAACTTAGTCAGGATTGTTGTTTGCTCGACATTAAAGCGGTGAAATCGATATTGGGTGGTAGTGCTTTGATTGATGAAAGTATTGATATTCCAAAGGGGCAGTATACGGTTAGTGGAATGAAGGATACGGTTGTGCCTAATCGAAACATGATATTTATATCGCTGGCTATTTCTTGGGCTATCTCTACAAAGAGCGAAGCTGTGGCATACGCAGCTCATGGTGGGGATCACGCGGTGTATCCTGATTGTCGGCCTGAGTTTGTTCGTGCTATGAGTGATGCCGCCACAGTGTGTGACTGGAATACTGTTGAACTAAAAACCCCGTTTTTAACACTTTCGAAGGCCGATATTGTTCGGCTTGGAGCTTCTCTTTCGGTGCCGTTTTCTAAGACTTGGTCGTGTTATGAAGGCGGGGAGATTCATTGTGGAAGGTGTAGCACTTGCACGGAGCGTAAAGGTGCGTTTATACAGGCAGGTGTAAATGATCCCACTGTGTATGCCGACTAACAATTAGTAAAATGAGAGTTGTAGAATGTTTAATATCGTTCAGCGTTTAGATTTTTGTGCCGGGCATCGCCTTATGGATTATGTAGGCGCGTGTTCATCGATGCATGGGCATAACTATACTGTCTATCTGCACATTGCGTCTGAGAAGCTAGACTCTCAGGGGATGGTGGTTGATTTTTGTGAGGTGAGAAATACGTTTGGCGAATGGATAAAGAAACACTGGGACCATACCTTTATTTGTCATAAGAACGATAGATGTGTCCTAGAGGCTTTGTCCTGTGTGAAGGGCCAAAAAATATTTACACTTGATGATAATCCTACTGCTGAGAACATGGCGTATTACTTATTGCATGTCGTTGGGCCTCAAGTTTTTGGAGATACTGAGGGACGTTTAGTTCGGGTAGTCGTTCATGAAACTCACGAGTGTTACGCCGAAGTGTCGTTGTGAGTTTGTATTCTGTAAATGAGTGTTTTTATTCGCTTCAAGGCGAGGGCGTTAGGGCGGGGAGTGCTAACTTATTTCTGCGTTTTTCGGGCTGCAATCAGACGTGTAGTGTAGACACTCATGGATTTGATTGCGATACGGAATTTATCAGTGGTCGCCAATTATCTGCTGATGAAATTGTTCACGAGCTTTTGGAGCTTGCTCCGAGAGGTAGTTGGGTTGTTGTTACCGGAGGAGAGCCGGCGTTGCAGGTTGATGCCCGATTAATTGAAACTTTGCGCAATGCGGGCTTTAAGTTAGCGATTGAAACAAATGGAAGTGTGGAATTACCTGATGGTTTTGATTGGATAACTGTAAGTCCTAAGGTAGCAGAGCACGCAATTTTGCAAAGAGTTGCGAACGAAGTGAAGTATGTGCGCGGCTATGGTCAGGGTATTCCAAAGACCGTGGTAGATGCCGAGTTTAAGGTAATTTCCCCCGCCTTTATAGGAGATGTCGTAGATAGCAAAACGCTTGCTTGGTGTGTAGAGCTTGTAAAGAACAATCCGGAGTGGCGTTTGTCTGTTCAGCAGCACAAGTTATGGAAGGTGCGTTGATTTGTTATGACAAAAAAAGCCAGGGCTCAAAGCATTGCAGCTATTCTCGATAAGTTGTACCCAAACCCGGCGGTGCCTCTAAATCATTTAAGTCCTTATACGCTATTAGTTGCAGTGCTTCTTTCTGCTCAGTGCACGGACAAGAGAGTAAATGCTGTTATGCCATCACTTCTTGTGGTTGCGGATACTCCAGAGAAGATGTCGAAAATTTCTGTAGAGACTATTCAGAAAATAATTCGACCATGTGGTCTTTCAGGGCAAAAAGCAAAGGCCATTTCAGGGCTTTCAAAGATTTTGGTGGATAAACACGGCGGGAAGGTGCCAGAGACATTTGTTGATTTAGAGGCTCTTCCTGGAATAGGACACAAGAGTGCTTCTGTGGTCATGGCTCAAGCATTTGGAGAGCCAGCTTTTCCGGTAGATACGCACATTCACAGGCTAGCAAATCGCTGGATGTTGTCTAATGGCACTAACGTGACACGGACCGAGAAGGACTTAAAGCAGGTCTTTGCGCAAGAAATTTGGAATAAAATTCATCTACAGATTATCTATTTTGGGCGAGAATACTGCCCAGCAAGGGGACATAATCCCGAAAAATGCCCGATTTGTGTTAATTTCGGGCGTCGAAGTATGTTTTCTGGGTGACTTGAAATTGAATGAAATGTAAAGTCGTATGCCGAATCGCTAAACCCTTGTTGGTGTAAGTAAACGATTGGATGGAGATTTTTTACATCCGTGAAAGCTTACTCTCGAACAATCTACTCATCCTCTTCACAAGCCCCTTTCTTAGCAACCGAGCTTCCTCGTATATGAGCAAAACAAGAATTCGCATAAGTTCTTCCGTCACAATCGCAAACCGTCTCTATTTTTGTAGGACACTTCGCCGGTTTGCGGCGACATACTCCCCGGGTATCAATGCCGCCGCAATCCTTTCCTAGGTCACAGTACATAGTGATTGGACATTCGTAGTGTGCTAACCCCCCACAGGGCATAGGTGCGGGACCTCTTTTTTGCTTCTGTTTGCAACCGCCAAAACACAAAGCTGCAAAAACAATTGTAAAAATCGCAACCTGTCTCAATGTCCTAACTAGCATTGATAGCCTCAACCATAACATCGTATGGATCTCTTTCTGATTGCTTACTTATTTCAGCTATCCGCTTACTTTCCTCAATAAAGGCTTTGATGTTGTTTGCCTTTGATTTATATAATTCGTCGAATAGATGCATGTCTTTTAGATAGACCCATTTGGCTATAATTGAGGCGTTGTTTAGCTTTAAGGGCACTTTTTTATATCGCGCAGTTTTAAATCGTGTTTTGTAAGCTTGCCAAGAGAGAAGTAGCTTTGAAAAAATTGCTTCTCTTTGTCTGAGTATTTCTCGCTCCGATAGCGCTACGCGGCTTTCATCTGAGGCGGATTCTTTTTTTGTTCCTTTAGCGTAAAGCTCTTGAAGGGATGAGTGCATTGTTTTTAGAAAATCTGCAAAAAGCAGTTCGTCGTAAAAACGCTCTGATGAGAGTTTTGTGAGGGGAGAAAGGGCAGTAGCGCTATTATTTCGAAAAAACTCTTTAGTAGCGGCTGTGCCTATGAAATTTGCTAGAGTTTCGTTAAAGTGTGCGTTGTTTTTTACCCAAATTGTATTGTGCACTATTTCGTGAATAACAGTGTTTACGAGAGAGATATCATCAAACTTCATTACAGTCGAAAGCAGTGGATCGTTAAACCAGCCTAGGGTGCTAAATGCGGCACTTGGTCTGAGGTATACGTCAAGGGATTTGTCTTTTAGTTTTTTTGCCTCGCTCATTGCAGTGTCTTTGTTGAAAAATCCCTTATAGGGAATTCTTCCTACAATTGGAAACCACCAGGACGCAGCTGCAAAGCTAGTTTTTGGCGAAGCGCTTAAAACCCATACTAAGACATCTCTGTTGACATCGGTGTATTGAGTAAAACTTCCTTTTGGTTTGAGGCCAATCTGCTCGGCGAATGCTCGAGCTTCTATTACTAGCTCGAACTTTTCTTTTTGCTTAGTTTCGGTATCAGAAGATGATATTAGCGTTGCAATTGACTCACGCGCTAAAAGAATCTTAGCCTCTTCCCAGCCGGCGCGCATTACATAAAAAGGTGAGCACGAAGCTAGGGTCGTAAGCATCAAAGATGCAATAATGACTTTAATTCTCATTTGTTTCACTATTCTCTGCTGTAACTAGTGGAGCATCAGGAACAGTAACAACTGAACCAACAGGAAGATTTAGTGCTAATTCTAGTGTCGATGGTCCAAGTGGGGCAAAAATATTTATGTTAAGTAAACTTGCAATCAATACCTCACCCATAACATCATAGCCTTTAATATTTGGGTGGAGGCCTTCTGGTAAGTTTAGCAAGAAGCACTCAGAGGAGGTGCAGGTGTTTGTAAATCCTTTGTGAATATCGGCAAGAGGAACTTCATTAACGGCCGCAAGTGTCCGTATTGCGTCGTTGTACCTGTCAGTAAAGAATCCAATTCCAGCATGGTTACAACAAGATGGAGGGGTCGTCATAATTACAGGTAAAGTGCCACTGGCCTGAGCGATATTTAGCATAGTCTGCACTGCTCGAAAGTATTCATCTTTAGTTACCGCTAGGAAAGCATCGTTTGAGCCTCCTCCTATAAAAACTATGTCAGGTTTGCGAACCGGTATCGCTTCGGCGAAGCGAAAAAGTCCTGCCGTGCTAAGTTTCTCTCCCGGATCGCCTAAGTTAGAAATTGATATGCCAAGCAGCAATTCAACTCGCAACGGGAATCCAGCCTCTCCGTCCTCAACAGGAGTCGTCTGAAAAACTTCACTTCCAACCGCTTCTAAATCCCCAACGCCGCGCGTAATACTGTCGCCAAAGGCGACAAACTCAAGTAGGCCATTGTTATTTCGGTCCTGAATTACTGAATTAGTGAAAAACTCTGAATTGAGTCCGGGGACAATCGATACGATAGAGCTTTCACTACTAGATGAACTTGAATTAGAAGCGTCTGTTGCCGATTCTTCTGTCGAGTTGGATTCGTCAGTTTGAGCAAATGCTGTCGAGATGCAAATTAGTAATAGTACAATGCAGGATAAGAAGTTTTTTATTAATAAAGTAAATATTTTCATAGTAATTCCTCACTGTTATTTGAAGGTTCTGGTTTGTAGGAAGTAGGTGCTGCTTGTTGCTCTGCTGGTGTAGGATTTGGGGGTTGCAGATGTGGGACTTCTGGATAGGGGGTCCAAGTGGGATGTCGCAAAGAACCTGTTGCTGAAGAGAGTTTCTGTATTTTTTTCGTCGCAACCTCAGCTACGTAGAGCTGATAGTTACCAGCGCCTTTTGCAAGTTCGCTGACAAAAAATATTCTTTTACCATCCTCTGACCATGTCGGATCGTAATCCCGGCCTGGGAGGCTTGTTAATTGTGTTGGCTCGCTACCTTTTTTCTGTATCCATATATCGACGTCATTGCGCGCGCCATACGAAAATGCGAACTTAGAGCCGTCTGGATGCCACGAAGCGCGACAGAACGAGCGGTATCCGTGAGTGAGGCGTTTGCTCTTGTTCGTTGCAAAGCTATACAGCATAATATCCCACCCCGGCCATGATGAATTGCTGGAGTAAAGAATTTCATCCTTTCTGGGAGACCATTTTGGCATAGTATTCTTATGAAAACTTTTGGTAAGAGCTCGGACCTGGGAGCCATTTACGTTCATTACAAATATATTTCTTCCCTGTTCTAGGCGGTTACTCTGAAAAACTATTTGACTTCCGTCTGGTGACCAATGTGGGTCTTTGTCGGAAGCGAGGTTATGCGTAAGTTTTTTAACTTGGGAACCATCAGAGTTAACGAGGTAAATCTCTGGATTTCTAGAAACATTAGAAGAATACACTAATTGCGTGCCATCTGGTGACCACGCGGGATGCTCGTCTGTCGCAGGCGTTTGCACTATGGGTTTAGCCACAGAGTCCTCGAAATTAATGACATATATGTCACTATTGCCATTTTCCGTATAGGTGGCAGCGATTCGGCCAGAGGTGATTTTGGAAGGCTCTACTGCGAGATCTGCCGTAGCTGCGAGGGGTATGGTAGTGCATAGAATAAGAAAAAGTGTTAATGCCTTAATTATCAATGGCCTCATTGAATTATCACCTAGTTAGTCTTATAAATGGCTGGTGTGCCATGAAATTGTCATGTATATAGTGACATATGGTGCTTAGTAAAGCGAGTCAACTAGGATTGTGCAACATAACTTTACTGTTTCTATACTATAACGCATTATTGATGCATGCAAACTGTGACGTTTATTGAAGATAGCTTAACGCCAGCTAAAAGCGTTACTTCCTCTGCTGATGATGGGGTGAAAGCGCTTGGGTCTGTGCTTCTTATTGCGCCCCAGCCATTTTTTCAAAATCGTGGTACCCCAATAAACGTGCGTGCGATGGTAAGTGCTTTGGCTGAAATGGGCTACGATGTTCATTTGCTTGTTTATCCTTATGGCGACCATATCGAAATTTCCGGTGTCACTGTTCACCGTTCTTGGAGAGTGCCTGGTGTTAAGTCTGTACCAATTGGCCCATCATGGACCAAAATAGCATTAGATGTGTGGCTTTTTTTCAAAGCCTGCCTTTTGCTCGCTCACAAGCGCTTTGATTTAGTGCATGGGGTTGAAGAAGGTGGTGTTATCGCGTGGTTTGTTTCGAAGATAAGAAGAGTTCCATACGTATTCGATATGGACTCATGTATGTCCGAGCAGTTAAGAGATAGTGGTTTTGTCAAATCTAAACTAATATTGTGGCTCATCTTTCGAATAGAATCTCGCTGTATTAAATCTGCCGTATCTGTTTTGACAGTTTGTCAGGCGTTAAGTGATAAGGTGCGCAAGATTGCTCCGGATGTGCGTATCGATTTAATAGAAGACTTCCCTATGGATTCTGCGCATTCGGTTAGTTCTGAGTTGGTTTCAGTTTTGAAGAAAGAATTTAATCTTCAAGGTAAAGCTGTGTTGTTGTATACGGGCAATTTTGAATCGTATCAAGGTATTGACTTGCTGATAAATTCCTTTGCGCTGTTATTTACTTCCGAGGATTACATAGAGAGTTTTCGTTCAGCGGATCGACAGCCAGTGTTGTTACTTGTCGGAGGCGGGGATGCCGCAGATCCTAAGGTGATGTCTTATAAGGCGTTGGCTGAAAATCTAGGTATCAGTGAGCATGTGGTTTTTGTTGGGCAGAGACCCGCGGAGCAGATGGGGTCTTTTATGGCTGTAGCAGATGCGCTCGTTTCTCCACGTGTTGTCGGTGGCAATACACCTTTGAAGATCTATACATATATGGCCTCTGGTAAGCCTGTCGTTGCGACGCGCAAAAGCACGCACACGCAGGTTCTCGATGATGACAATGCCTTTCTTGGTGAAGCAACGAGCGAGAGCTTTGCAAATGCAATTTTACTAGCTCTGGAGGACACTCCTGCGGGTAGGATTGCGCAACGCAATAAAGCTGCGCGTTCAAAAGAACTCGTTGAAACCCGTTATAGTAAAGAGGAATTCGGTCGGCGCCTTGGAGTTTTGTATCGGAGTATACTCAATAAGGATTGCAAAGGAGAAGGTTTAAAAAACTAGTACGGGGAAAAAACTAGTACGGGGTTACTTTTTAATAGGACTTCAATGTATGGGAAATAAGCTGATTCTAGAAATTTCAAGGACTTAAGTAAGTTTAAAAGTAACCCCGTACTAGTTTTTTTCGAAGAGAACCGGAAGCTCGATTGAGAAACGTTAAAAACTGGGGACTCTCGAGCACTCTGAATTTCCTCACTTATTTCTCGATTACAATCACTAAAGCTTAGTGCTGAGTTTGACGATCCCTTTATCAGAGGCTCTATCAAAAGATAGTTATGAAAAAGCAAGGCATATCAGATAGTTATGGCTCCATCCAATATTCATTCCACATCTGGTCCCACCAATGGTGCTATAGATGAGCATAATGTTTCCGTTTATAGTGAGCAACTGGAACTCTTAAGCCAAGAGGTTTTAAAAATCCAATCACTGGTAGAAGCTGGTGAGGAGCCAAACCGGATATATGCATCAATAGTTCAAAGTGCCACAAAAATACCATACATTATATCATCTGCAATCTATCTTCCTGCAGATGTTAAGGATGGACCGAATGAATCTGAGCTAGTTGCTCAATGCGGTGCTGTTTCAATTCCTGAACCTGGACAAACTAGTATAGAAAAAGAAGCCCGTATTATTGTGCATGGAACTACAAGAAGTTATCAAGAGAATCTTGAATCATCGAATCACTATACGGACATTGTATGTCTTGGAGCACCTATAGGTTCGCTTGGAGTAGCGGTTACTCGGCAACTTGCTACTTATGAAACGGACTTTCTATTAAGACTCGCTTGTTTTGCTGGAATTATATTTGAAAGACAACGACTTTCCATTCGTCTTAGGCATTTTGTTGATAGGCTTGAAGTACTGAATGAACTCAATCAGCTCATCGCTTCAGGGATTAGCCTTGAGCGCATATCTAGAAGTCTGGCACGTGAGGCCGCTTTTAGGTTCGCTGCAGATTGTAGCTTAATTATGCTCATAGGTGACTCGGAAGAAGAACTTCAAATTCATGGAAGTTATGGCTGTGCTCCCGATATACTCCCCTCAAGCATCTCAGTTCAAAATACAATTTTGGGTAGATCCTTGCGCTTAGGTGGGATGACTTCGATTCCTGAATTGAGTAAACAAAAGGACTATGGATTGAGCTTTCTTCCCGAACTTTGGATAAACTGTATTCACTGCGCTAGCTTAGAAGTGCATGGAGAAACACTTGGCGTTATCTTAATTGGTTTTAGGAAATCGATGCCTCTTAGCGATAGAGAGTCTTCAATGTTTGAGGAACTAGCTCAGGGCGCGGCGGTAGCAATTGCGAATGCTCGTTCACGAAAACGCTTAAGTACATACGCTGAGAAACTAGAGGAGCTAGTAGAGCAACGAACCTCAGACCTAGCGATACAAACTTCAAAGGCTGAAGATGCAAATAAAGCAAAAAGTCGATTTGTTGCTAATATTAGTCACGAACTTCGCACTCCTCTTACCGCAATTGTAGGATATGCAAGTGTTCTGAGCGATGGTGTTTTTGGTGCCGTAACGGATAAACAAAAAGACGCTCTTAGTTCGATAACACGTTCAAGTGAACACTTAAAAGAACTAATAGATGATGTACTGAATATATCGCGCATCGAATCAGGAAAGGAAGACCCCAAGCCGAGTCAAGTAGACCTTTGCCCCCTTGTTTCACAGATTTTTAAGCTAATGCTTCAGACCGCTATTGGCAAAGGGGTAACACTCGTTCCTATCGAATTCGATGAGTCTCTAAAGAGTGTAAAACTGTGGATGGATTCAAGGCATATTCGCCAAATATTGATTAACCTACTTTCCAACGCTATAAAATATACAGAACCTGGGGGAAGTGTCTCGTTACAGACTGATATTATTGGAGACAAAGTTAGAATTGGGATATGCGATACGGGGGTAGGTTTAACGCCTGCACAACTCAAAACTTTGTTTCAACGTTTTGAGCGAAGCAATGATAGTTATAGCCAAAAACAAAGTGGTACGGGAATTGGCTTATCTCTAACAAAACATTTAGCGGAAATTAATGGCGGTCAAATAAGAGTAGAAAGTAAACCTAAGGTTGGCTCTACTTTTTGGGTATATGCCCCTCTAGTCGATGCGGCTAGCGTTGTCGATCCTGAGACCTCTATCGAGGCTGATATTATTGAATCACAAACTTCTCTTAGTGGTCTTAATATTCTTGTTGTTGATGACAATGAAATGACATGTGACATGTTAGGAACAATTCTTTCAAAAGCTGAAGGTATTCCACATATTGCAAACAGCGTAGCTGCTGCAAAGAGTCTCGCTGACAAAATAAACTTCGATGCTGCCCTAATAGACCTTGCAATGCCAGGGGAAAGTGGCTTGGATCTTATAACCTTTTTTAGGCAACACTGTGAACCACCACTTTCGACTATGCCATTGATTGTAGTTAGTGCATGCGCTTTAGAGGAAGATAGAAATCAAGCGATGACACACGGCGCTTCCTTTTTTATATCTAAACCTTTTAGGCCTCGAGAAATAATTAAAACCGTGCGTCTTTTGACTACTTCATCCGCGCTTAATTCTTCTGGAATACATATGACATAATCATGAAAGAATCCTTAGTAGACATAAACTCTATTAATTCATCTGAAGATCTACTTGAAAAGTTGCGGCATGCGCTTCATACTGATGGTGATTTTCCAACGAGCGCACGTGTTGTGAGTGAATTGAGATCCCTTGCGTCTAACCCTAATACACCAGTTGGTAAAATATCAGAAATAATTCTTCGTGAACCTTCCCTTGGTACAAGAGTGCTCCACCTAGTAAACAGTGCATACTATCAGCGAACTCAGCCGATTGAAACTATAACGCAGGCCATAACACAATTGGGGATGCAACCTCTTTCTGAACTTTGCGCAGGTCTCGTGCTGATGCAACGTTTTATTCCAGCTGCAAAAAGAGGTGAAGTTTTCGCCGATGCTTTAAAGAAGAGCATTATTATGTCACTCTTAACAACGGCTCTTGCTCAGGAGATAGAAGAAGAGGGAGTTAAAGAGCGAGGGTATCTGGCAGCGACGTTTTACAACTTAGGGTATTTGTTGCTTGCGTACTACTTTCCACAAGTTTATGAAGTGGCAGCATCTAGAGCGAAAGCTCGCAATCATGATGTAACACAAAGTCTCACAGAAATCTTAGGTATCAGCCCAGCAGAGTTGAGTTTAGCGATAGTTGATGCACTGGCAATTCCCCAGTACTACGTAACAATTATGCTTGAAGCTCACATGCCGCCCTCACAACGAACTCTTGATGAATCCAACTTAATTTTGGTAAGTGCTCTGTCAGCTAGTGAGAAGATAGCTTCTAATATTGTTCGTAAGACGGGTGATTTAGAGTTAAAGTTAACTGCTGCTGAGCTAGCTGAAGTATCAGGTTTCAGTCTAAAACAGTTAAACAACGTCATTTGTGCACTACCGGAACAATTTGTAGACCATTGTAAATTGGTCGAGCTTGGCTTCTTAACTCTGCCGAATTATTTGCGCAGCTTTAAGGTGGAAAAGGAACAACAATCAAAAACTAAAGATGTTGGCAATATTAGTTCTTCGTTTGCGAAGTTTACCTCTGAAATGAAAGAGGCAATTCAAAGTCGTGAGCCATTATCTAGTATAATCACATCAGTGATGGAAACACTTGCATTCGGACTTAAATTTCATAGAGTCCTCCTGTTGCTTGAGGACAGTAGCACTGGAGAGCTTGTAGGAAGAATGGCACTGGGAAATTATGTGAATTTCAATCCTAAAGAAATATATAGAAAGGTAGACAAGGATAATCTAGATGATGCCCCTGATAGTGCAGCGTTTATTTTGGGCTCCGCTCAGATTTTTGGTGATCCGATATTTGAGGAAGGGTGGCCATTTGTAGCGATTCCCATAGGAGGTATTCGCAATAAGTCTATAGGGGTGATTTATGCTGATATTATTACTAGAAATGATGCTCAGGAGCAGCCACTTGATACGAGTACTCAAGCATCAATTAACATTATAGCTGACTTATTGGATGAAGCTCTAAGTGTGGACAATTAAACCTTGTCAGTCAAAGGAGGAGAGTAGTGTCAAATCGAATTCTTAGCGTTGATGACGATCCGATGGTTCGAAATCTGGTAAGAACTATGCTTGAAGCATCAGATTTCGAGGTTTTATCAGCTGCGTGTGGTTATGACGCCTTTGCACTCATAGATAATGAAGCTCGTCCAATCAATTTAAAATGTATAATTTTAGATGTTCAAATGCCAGATATGAGCGGTTTTGATGTGTTGACACGTCTTAAGCTTCATGTCGACACTCAAAATATACCGGTGATAATGCTAACTTGCCAAGGGTCTCCAGAGGATTTTGTGAGCGGTTACCAGATTGGTGCGGACTACTACATCACGAAGCCTTTTACTCGAGAACAACTCTTGTACGGGATTAGTCTAGTTTTGCAGTAGTAATTCTTTACTTTTAGAACTGCTGAAAACACATCGATGACCATTGATTGCATGCAATGCTATCGCATGACGCATTAAATAAATCAACTTTTCCTTTTAAGAAAATTGCTGGTATGTTAGATGACTATACAATGAAACACCAAAAAAAGAGGGTATTTGATGCGTGTATCTACTGGGATAATTCGAACTTTTAGTTTGTTTTTAGTTGTTCTGTATATTTGCTCATTATGTTCGTGTAGTAGCGGTGGTGGTGGCGATGATAGCAACAGCACAGGGGATGGTGGTTTAGACTCCTTAATTCAGCAGATTGTCGGTGCAGTGACCACTGAGTCAGATGGTAGTGCTTTAGCGGTGGTAAACATTCCAGAAAACACGACTAAGTTTTCATTAACGACCATCAGTGCAAATAATGCAATTCAAATTACTTCAGTCATTTCAGCAGATGGAACCGATCATATGGCGTTAACGAGACAGGTAACGCAAGCAACCGATTTCCAGTTGTTCTCAAATACTGCCAATGTCCCTTCAAGGGATTTTGACCCAGGTGTTACGGCAGGGGATTATTTAGTCGGCATTAAGGTAGGATCGGCTTTTAACACGAATAATGGAATTGGTGGTGAACAAGTTACTATTATCACTAATGCAAGTGGAGATACTAATTTCGAAAGTGGAGTTTTACCTCTGAATGTATTTTTTGTTGGGGCGATTGCTCAGGGCCCATCGTTAAAGACAGCTGTAAGGGACGCTCTAGGCGAATCTGATTCAATATACAGTTCACAAGCGGGTATTTCTTTAGATATCCGGGAGTTTGATGTCGCTGGGCCAAACGTGCTTCCGTTTCCTTTTATTGGGTCCGATATGTATACTCGGGCCACCGCAATCGCACCGCAGCCCGCAGTAAATGTTTTTATAGGAGCGGATATCGGTGACTCGACTGGGAATGTTTTTGGAGTTGCCGGTGGTATTCCAGGTTCTCCGATTTCCGGTGCAAAGAGTGCTGTGGTTGTTAGTCTTGTCGCACATGGTGGACCTGACGGGATAATAAGTCCAACTGAAGTTCTAGTGCTAGGTGAGACAATAGCTCACGAAAGTGGACATTTTATGGGTCTATTTCACCCAGTTGAACTATTAGGGCAAGCTGGTCCCGTTGCTGATGTAGATCCTCTTTCGGACACCCTTGAGTGCAGTAATGTTGAATCATGCAATCAAAATGGTGATCTTATTGGTAACTTGATGTACCCTACTCCAATTGTTAATCCAGATGGTTCACTTGTACGCCAAGAAAATTTAACGAGACAGCAAGGTGGTGTCTTGAATCGCTACATAGCCGTTAAGTAATAGCTCAAAGGTTGAAGGTCTAAATGTTCATTGAACATGATGCTATTGAATGGCTAGCGAGTGATAATGGTTTTGTAGTTCATATTTCTATATTTGTTCTATTGATTCTCGGTGGACTTGGTTTTCCTGTCCCTGAGGACATTCCATTATTACTAGCAGGAGTGGCCGCATCAAAACGTATTGTAGGAACCCCATCTGTGTTTGGTACCTGTTATGCGGGTGTCATGGCGGGGGATCAAATAATGTTTTTTGTGGGCCATTTTTTCGGGCAGCGTCTAGTGATGGCGGGGAAGAAATCTAAATTCTTTCCGTCTATTACAGATGAGAAACTAAACGAAGTTCGAGAAGGATTGCGTAAGCGTCGTTTGCTCTATATCTTTTTGGCTAGACACTTATTTCCTATTCGAAGTGTGACATTCTTAACGGCGGGTGCGCTTAGAGTGCCTTATCTTGAGTTTTTAGTAGCCGATGCTCTTGCTGGGCTTGTTAGTGTATCTTTGATGATGTGGTTGGGATATATGTTAGGAGGAAGCCTCACTCCTGAGACAATTCAACACATTGCCAGTGAAGCGCATGTATATATATTGGCAATAGTTGCGGTAACTGTGTTTGGGTATATTGGACACAGAATGATAAAAAGGCGCAACTCGTAATTTCATACTGTGAGAGGACTATATCCCTAATGAAGGGTCTGCACGTCGGGATGTCCCAGGACTTCGTGTAGTGCTTTTCCAAAAGCTAGGCGAAGAGTTTCTGCGGTTGTTTCTACAACACCTATGCTTGTTTTTATGATAGCTTCGTAAGACAAGCCTTCAGTAACACCTGCGTGGCAGAGGAATGCTTGTCTTGCTTCGAATTGCTCCACTAGTTGTTCTACCGTTGGAAGCCATATAAAACTTTCGCGTAGCAACCTAGGGGTTAGTCCTTGAGGGTCAACTAGAATTGAGACTCGCTCTAAATTAACTCTTTCCGCGACCTCGTCTCCTACTTCAGGGTACCAAACGAGCCCCGATTTATCTAGTTCAACCGAAAGATCTATGAAATCCCAAGCGTTTTCTATCATTATATTACCCAAACGGCGCTAACGTCCTGCAATCACTAGATTTCCTGCCAATTTTAAAAACTACTAACGTTACGTCAGCTGTTATGATGAATATAATCGACACATTGAAGCGAATATTTTAGCTTTTATTTTGCTTTTTAGTTCTACTAGGGTAGAAAAATAGGATCATGAGCAATAGCGAAAATAAAAAGAAGAAACAAAAGCCCACTGTAAGACTGACTTTTTTTGGTGCGGCGATGACGGTTACTGGCTCGAAATTTCTTGTTGAGGCAGAACATCACAAAGTGCTTTTTGACTGTGGTTTATTTCAGGGCAAAAAGGAGCTTCGCTTGAGAAATCGGACTGAGCCGAAGTTCTCTCCGAAAGAATTATCTGCAATTGTCTTAACTCATGCGCATATTGACCATACGGGCTTTTTGCCATTAATTGTAAAGCGTGGTTTTAACGGGCCAATTTATTGCACCCCTGCAACTAGCGAACTGCTTAAATTACTGCTTCCAGATAGTGCTTATCTTCAGGAAGAGGAAGCGCGCTACGCAAACAAACACGGAACCTCCAAGCATCATCCAGCAAAACCGCTTTATTCAGCTAGTGATGTAAAGGATACCCTAAAGCTTATTAAGACCATTGAGCGCGACCAGGTTACGGAAATCTTACCAAAAATCACGGTGCAACCGCATTGCGCAGGACACATTCTTGGCTCGACTTCACTGACTGTAGATGTTTACGGAAAGCGAATTACCTTTTCGGGTGATATCGGTCGTTATGACACGCCATTACTGCCGCCACCGCGAGCGGTTAATTTTGGAGATCTTTTACTTTGCGAGTCTACATACGGGGACCGAGTTCACGCGGATGTTGATACGTACGAGGAACTTGCTGGTGTAATCAATCATGCAGCAGAAAAAAAAGGACCTATAATTATTCCTGCATTTGCAATTGGTCGCACGCAGAATCTTCTTTACTATCTTGCAGAGCTCGAACGTGCCGGCAAGATTCCTATATTGCCCGTTTATGTAGATAGTCCTATGGCGGTAGATGCAACGAAAATTTATCGTTCATTTAAGCATGACTATGACGAAGAAGCTGCAGGGCTTTTAGAGTCTGGTGAAACGCCACTTCTTACTGAAAACACTAGTTTTTGTCGACAAGTGCAAGACTCGAAAAATCTTAACTTTCTTAAGGGCGCAAGAATTATAATTTCTGCAAGTGGTATGGTGACAGGAGGTCGAATTCTACACCACATGAAAAACTGGATCCATAAGGAAGAAACAACGGTATTATTTGTTGGATATCAGGCAAGGGGGTCACGTGGTAGATTGATTCAGTCGGGAGCTAAGGATATTAAGATTTTTGGTCAATACATTCCAATTCGGGCTAAGGTAGAGACTATTTCGGGGCTTTCAGCGCATGGCGATAGAACGGAACTACTTCGATGGCTCGAGAGTTCTAATGGCACACCTCGACAAGTCAAAATAATTCACGGCGAACCAGAAGCAAGTAAATCTTTTGCGTACGCTTTGAAAAAGAAACTTAATTGGAATGCGGAACCAGCGTATTTCCAAGAGACCGTTGAAGTTTGATTTCAGTTTACGATTGAAAGCCCCTTTCTAAAGCTTCTGAGGCTTCTTCTCCTGTCGCTTATTTTTCCCCATGTAGTTTCGACACGCAACAGCATTCTACCGCCGTGATAAATTCTTTCAACCTTCTAAGTGATATCGGGTAAACCATTACATCAATATTTTCCGGGAGCCGAGGAAGGTCGTCCTCCATTTCCTCTACTATATAAAGAACAGGGAGAGTGCGCCCCTTAAGGCTATTCATAAGGTTCATGATTTCGTGAAATACACGTGATTTGGCTCCGAGCTTTGGAATAGTGATAACCATCCCACTATAGTCTTCCAATTGGGCAGCGTCTGTCGGCAAATGACGTTGAAATTGTATGTTAGCCAAGAATTTGAGAGCAATCTCTAGGGGGTCAAAAGGAGTAAATGATTCGTGTCTTACATACCATACATTTATGTCCTTTTTATCAAATAGAGGGCGTGAAATTGATTTCAGTTTTGTTGCAGAGAGTCCCGATAGTAGTGCTACGGTAGATCTTACTGAGCTTACGAATTCATTAACATTTATTGCAGATACAGAGAAATTACCAAAAACTTTGCGATAATCGTCCTTTGAGATAGGTTTAATTTTAGCCTCTGGCGAGGGAGCAAAGCAATAGCCGTGAGAGTAGATGTTAGCTAATGCAAGTCCTCGAGCAAGTTCACTAACGCTATCGATGCTTATGTCGCCATGTGATAGTTGAAAATATTCTACAATTGGCTCGATTATGACTTCAGGAAGTCCTAGGTTGGATAAGAGTTCTACTACAATGTTATCATAGGAAATTCCGAGGTGAGTCCCTATAGTTTTCTCGAAAGATTTTCCAGTTCTGACAGCTAACTCTAAAGAGGTGCTGTATTGTACCGGAAATATTTGCCGTAGTGCTAGATCTGGTAAATCGTGACAAAGGCCAACAGTATAACCAAAGGCCTTGTCTTTCATGTTATAGTAAGACATCCAATTCATAATCATTGCAACGGAAAAACAATGCTCAGCACATCTAAGAACGCTAAATTTATAATCAGTATCTCCGGCTAAGGAATCAAATACTCCTACTGTAGTTGCAACATCGCGCACTCGCTCAAAGCCAAGTCTAGTAACAGCATCGTCGATGTCGGTAGTCTTACCGTTTGCAGAGATATAAACAGCTGAATTGGCAAGCTGAAGAACTTTGCTTGTAAGTACTGGATCTTGACTAATTAAAGAGGTAAGCTCAAGGCGATTGCAATTAAGAGAACTCGCAAAAGCAATGACCTCACGAACAATTCCACTGAGAGTTTTGAGAATAGTCTGATTGCGTATGCGCGTCAGTGTTGTCTCTCGATTTAGTTTGACGGAGCCTTGCTCATCTTCCTTGAGTTTTACACCTAAAGACTCGACAGTTGTTTCCTGAGTAATTTCAGCTTTTTTAACTGCTGCAACCTTCTCAACTTCTTTTGATTCCACCTTGTTTGTTGTTTGTTGTTCGTTATTGTTGATGTGTCGCTTTACGTAACCGAGCAATTCATTAAGCGAAAAGTAGGATTTTACTAGATATTCCGTGACTCCCAGAGAGCGAGCGCGTAATACGCTATCCTTTTCGTTTACAGCCGTAAGTAGTATCACGGGAATACCTTGCCGAGTGGAGTCCTCTCTCAGTATCTGTAAGAAAGTCAGTCCGTCCATTTCAGGCATTGAGATATCTAGCAAGATTAAATCTGGACTATGCACCTCTAGCTCAATCAAGGCTTGTTTTCCATTAGCAGCGGAAAAAACCTCAAAGCCTTCTTTTTGAAGAGCAGCAACGATTGGTTCTCTAAATATAGCCATATCTTCTACAACCATTACTCTATTCATAAGCCCTCCGCGAGAATGCCCTGAACACTGCTCTGACTTTGAGCCGGCTCTAATAAGTCCGAGCGAATTTCTACAGTAACAGCAGTGCCCTCACCGAGTTTTGATGATAGAAAAATTTTACCACCATGCGCAATAGCAATTCCTTTACAAATGGAAAGACCCAGTCCACTACCTGTAACGTAACCACCGTCTATTATGCCTGAGTTTAGCTCAAACGCGTAACCTAGTTTACTCAACTTGTCAGGGGGTAATCCGCTTCCGGTGTCCTTAACTTCAATTGTTATGAAATCATGAGTATTCTTATGAAGCGTTTGTACGCACAGGCTTATAGTGCCTTTAGTAGTATGTTCATGGGCATTTTTGAGCAGATTTCTAATGAGACGCTCAATTGCACCATCGTCTCCATTTATTGCGAGCTGCGGTGTTTCGATTTCATAAACAAGTTCTACCTCACTTGAGTTGATTAGTTCCTCAACAGAACTCAGAGCGCGTTTGCACACTTTGTCCATTTCAAAAGGTGACCAGATCCATTCAGCGCTGCCACTTTCTAGCTTTGCGACCTCAACTACATTATTGACGAAAGTTGCCATTCTTATCATTTCGTCGCGAATGGACCCCACGAATTGTCGACCATCAGAACCGAGTTCGTCTTTGAGGCTTAGCAAGTATTCCGTTGCTGCTCTCGCACCTGCAAGAGGATTGCGTAATTCATGACTAATGATTCCTAAAACGTGTTGAAAGACTTTAACGGATCGGCCTAACATTTTGCGATCGGTTTCCAGTTGCTCTGAGCGTTCTCGTTCAGTGATATTGTCTATGATCAGTAAAGCTCGTGTGCTTTGCGCCAATTGTTCTGTGTCGCTTTGCAAATTGCTATCGGAGGTTACAGCATCAGGTAATCGGACGATAGATATGTTTAGAATTAGATTTGATGTGCGCCTAAGAAGCATAGGGTTAGTAATTTCAACTTCGCGAGTTTCACTATCCCCGGATAAAACGGAGTCGATAGCATTAAAAAATTCTGGTGACGACAATACCTCGGAGAGATTTAGCCCTACAGGTTTTGCTGGTTTTACAAGCTCAAGAAAGCTTGGATTACAGGTTAAGATTTTTTTATTGTCATTTACGGTTATCAGACCAGTGGGAATGAGTTTGAGAATGGTGTCATTGAACGATCTAGCGGTGGAAACTTCTGCTAGTAGCTCCTGAACCTCTCTCATATCTCTAGCTAATGCAATAACGCCAGAGACGTTGCCATCTAAATCTCGAACGGGAGTGCCTGTTAGGGACATGGGGATTTTACTTCCGTTTTTGTCTGTATAATAGACAAAAAGACGAGAATTGACGTTATTGCAGATGTATTCAGAGAACTTCGTGTCGCGAAATATACTTACATCTGATATCTCGCTAAAATGTTTACCCTGAAGCTCGCTTTCCAGATAACCGAGAAGGCTCTCAGTGGCGGAATTGATACGTTCTATCGACCCGTCAAGCGAAGTGACAATGACGCTGTCTGACGTTATTTCTAGTACATTATTAGTAATTTCCTGTGCGGAGACCACGGCAGTCAATAACTCTTAAATTTAGTGCAACTAATATTTCAGGGTTCTAGTTGGTACTATCGGTCAAACTCAAAGATAACTGGAATGCTCAGCGCTTGTTTCACTGCTTATGTAGTGTTGATATATGGCATTTGGTCCTAATGTTTGTTCTCGGCCCAATTCTCTGACCAAATACGGTGTTTTATATTATAATTGGTGTGCTATAATGCCGTATGTCTACATTTTCCAATCGTATTGTTCTATGGTGCTTGGTTTTTAGTCTTGTCGCTATTGTTATATTCATAATTTGCGCTGTGATTTACTATGACCCTTCTGTTGTTCCGGAAGCGTCTGAGCAGATTGTGCAGAGACTAGCTATAGAAAAGCCTGCACATATTGCGTCGCAAAAGTTGGAGCTTCCAGTTTGGCTTGTGGTGATGATTGGAGTATTTAGTGCGGTGCAGATATTGCCTCTGCTTGTCGCAGCTGTGAAGGCTCAGAAATCACCACTGACTCGTCGAGATCTTAAGGAAATTTCATTTCTTTGTGAGACCCCGATGTATCTTGGACTGCTTGGAAGCTTACTCGGTGTTTGTATGACACAGTTTCTTACGGCGTCTCTCTCGGCTCCTTTAGCCTATTTAACCACTATTACGGGTATTGTGTTGTATCTATTTGCAAAGTTTACAATATGGATACCGTTACCTACGGATTACGACACAGATGCCTTTGAAGAGCAAGAACAGAGATGAGAATGTTTCTTGTTGGAATTTGCGATATTTTCTTAATGCTTTACCTAATGTCTAGTGGACAAATCGATCGCGGCTTAGTCAGTGAGTTGACTGTTGACGACTATCAAACGGTGGTGGAGTCAGTTGAACATTTCCAAAGCAAGGCCCTTGGCGCAGAAGAAAGGCTTGCTGTAACGCAAAAAGATGCATCGCGATTGCAAATGCTGCTTCAAGAAGCACAAGAGGCCCATTTAGCAGAGCTTAAGGCTCTTGAGCGCATTGAAATTGAAAGAAAAGTTACAAGGGAGGCGAAGGAAGCCGAGAAACTTGCCAAACGTTTAGCTCAGGAAGAGACACAGAGGGTGTTAAGACTTAAAGAGAACGAAAAGGCAGTGCAGCAAAAGATTCAACAAGTTGTTGAACGTGAAAGTAAAGCACTGACACTTGTACAGGACGCCGAAAAAGAGAACGAGCGTATTCGCTTAGAGATTGAAGAAACTAAGCGAAAACTTGAAGAGGCGAAGAATAGCGCACTTGAAGCGCTTAAACAGGCAAAAGAAGCGAACAAAAGAGAGCAAGAGGCGCAATCACTTGCTAACGAAGCTACTAAAAGAGGACAACGAGCGGTGCAAATCGCACTAAACGCTAGGAAGAAAGCCGTTGGGGCTCAAATCCGAGCTCATGACGCCAGGTTAGACGCAAAAAGGGCGTTAGAGAAAAAAGAACAAGCTGAAACTAAAATAAAATTAATTTCAGAGCGGGGAAGTTCGGCGTTTCGCCAGTATGTACACAATAGGCTTGTTCCCGTGACAATTGATGTTCGGACAAAAGCTATGTTATCTCCGACCAAAAAGAACACTTACAGTTTGAGGGGACTTCCGGTGAAATTTGGAAAGACTCAGGTCGTGTTATTCCCCCTCAAGCAAATTGGAGTGAACCAAGCTAAGCGGTCTAAGAATTACTTGCGTTATAATATTGCGGTGCATGGGTTGCCTATCACAGAGCTTTATGTCAGTTCCACTGAGCCTTATCTTGTGGCAATTGTGGTAGGCGAAGATACTTCATATACTCTTCCTGTAGACAATTCTGCTCGGCTTGATTCTCATATGCCGACTCTTATCGCGGTGCGCAATAATAGTCGAATGTCATTTGGCGATAGAATTCGAGATATCGATAAAAGTTATTTTGTGTTTAAGCGCGATCGTCTTAAGCAAAATGCGATTGGTAATTTCATATATAATGCAAAAGGTATCCGAGGTACACGCGATTTTGCCGAACATGTCGTTTCAGGAGATAGTATCGTCGATCTTAGTGGACGCTTTATCGGGATAGCTGCTAACGAGAATACCATAGTGCCAATATCGAGTCTTGCGGATTGGAATATGGTGAGGGTTGCTGGAATGAGCGCTAGGGAGATTGTATCTTCGATTAGAGAGGTTGCGAAGTAGCAGTTGTGGAGAGGGGGATAGCTTCAGAGTGTTCATGTGAAACTGACAATTATAAGAACAGTATATAGCTTCCTTGCTTGGTTGACATTGCCATTAGTTTTGCTTGTGGCTCTATCGAAGCCAAAATGGCGTGTAGCACTTTGGGAGCGTCTGGGTGTGGGTGTAGAGCCTTTTGCTAGTGATGAGGTGAAACTGAACCGAATTTGGCTTCACGGAGCCTCAGTCGGAGAAATCGCAGGTCTTTCCCCAGTAATACGGCAACTGGAAGCGGAGTTTCCTGAGTGGGAAATACTTGTTACGACAACTTCTCGAACAGGAAGAGAGGAGGTCTTTAGAAGGAAGCTGAAATGTTCAACCTGTTTGCTTCCGTTTGATCACCCATATTTTGTTCGGCGTTTTGTGCGCAAAGTCAAGCCAAGTGTTGTAGTAATTTCAGAAACAGAAGTTTGGCCATCCTTGTATTTTGAGCTTCAGCGATTAGAAGTGCCATGTGTGATAATTAACGGGCGAATCTCGGAATTTTCATTCCCGAAGTATCGCGCATTTAGTTGGTTCTTTAAAGCTGTTCTAGTTGGGGTGGATAATTTGCTTGTACAGACGAAACTCGATGCGAGTAGGTTTACTACCCTTGGGGTTTCAAACTCGCGCATTGCGGTAACGGGTTCCACAAAATATGACCAGAGTAGTCTCACGGATAACAAAAAACTTGTAGAGTTTAGAACTTCTCTGGGCTTAGAGCGGGAAAAGCGGGAAAAGCTTTGTTTTGTTGCGGGGAGTGTGCGCCCTGAGGAAGATGAGATTATAATTCGGTCGTTTGTTGAGGTTCGCAAAGAAAATCCGGAGTTGCAGATGATCATTGCTCCGAGACATCCACAGAAATTTGAGGATGTTGCAAGTGTGCTACAAAGGCACGATGTGACTTTTTGGCGTAGAAGCTCCTCTGAGGTCAACGATAAATCGATACCCGTAGTTCTATTGGATACTTTGGGGGAGTTACAATTGGCTTATGCGCTGGGTGATATAGCATTTGTCGGAGGTACATTGGTGAATATCGGAGGTCATAACCCACTAGAGCCTGCTGCGTATAGATGTCCAGTAATTGTTGGTCCGTATACAAGTAATGTAAAAGATGTAGTTGCGCAAATGAGAAGTAGGCGGGGAATAATTGAAGTTAAGAACGAGACTCAACTGGTTGATGAATTAACTAACTTGTTGTCATCTTCTGAATTGAGAAGCAAATACGGTGAAGCAGCGCATGAAGTGTGGCAAAATAATATTGGTGCGACTAATCGTGTTATGAATGTCGTTCGTGAGTATTTAAAGGACTTCAATAATAAGGGGCGAATCAAACGTGAACGAAAACGAGCGTAAACGTTACTGGCGATAACGTTTCGTTTGTTCACTATGATTGAATTTTTCCTATGTTATCTCCGAAAAAATTACGCTTAGTCCTATTTCCAATATCTAAAGTATATGGAGCAATCGTTGCTGCTAGAAACTACTGTTTTGATAAATCCTGGTTTAGGGCGTACAAAGCAGCACTTCCGGTGATTGGTGTGGGCAATGTCACTGTAGGTGGAAGTGGCAAAAGTCCATTTGCTGATTATCTTGTTAGACATTTGGCTACCTGTGGCGTGCGACCTGTGATTCTCAGTCGGGGGTATAGGGGGCAAAAGAAAGGTCCTCACTTGGTGTCCTTAGATAATACCGCAGAGGAGGTTGGTGATGAAGCATTGATGCATCTGTGTGCACTTGAAAAAAAAGGTAAAGTTGTTATTTCGAGGCAGCGTGTTGCTGGTGCGCGATTTATTGCAAGAAATAACCTGGCGGATATAATTGTGCTTGACGATGGATTTGCCCATCGTAAATTGGCTCGCGATTTAGATATTGTGCTTGTCGATATTTCGGGTGATATTTCTGGTAGCACCAATACGCAGTTTTTAGAGACGCCAGAGCTTTTGCCTCTTGGAGAGTTTCGTGAAGAACCTCGAAGTGCGTTTAAGCGCGCGAGTGCTGTTGTGTATATTAAGAGATGTTTGGATATGCAGGAGCAGTCTTGGAACATTGATGCATGTAAATTAATACCCCCTCATATTCCAACTTTTCGTTTTGTGTTAGTCCCTGATAAGTTTGTGGATTGCTTTAGTGGAGTTGAATATTCTTTGGACAATTTTGCCAGCAAATCGGCAAGTGCGATTACAGCTATTGCTAAGCCTGATGGTTTCTTTCGTATCCTTCGAGAATTAGGTATTGTTCTTGAAAATACCCTTTCTTGTCGTGACCATCATGTTTTTTCTGCAGAGCAGTGGAATAGCTTTGCAGCTGTCGATGGGAACATGGCGTTTACGACTTCTAAGGATGCAGTGAAACTTAGACGGTTCCTTCGTGGTTCGGGAGAGTTATTTGTTCTGAGCTTAAAAGGCAGCTTTGTCTCAACTTCCGAGCAAGAGGACTTTTGGAAACTTACCGGTGGGGTTATCGAACACAAAGGGCGAGGTAGGAATTCATTGGCTGGCTCGTAACTTCACATTAACCCCGGGTAATCCACCTGTGCTCTACATATCTGTTGTCAAGTTATTTTCGAGTTATCTTGGTGATTTGCCGAAGAAAGGCGCTGGGAGTGGGAGTGGTTTTGAAAAACTAGTATGAAAAACTAGTCCGGGGTTAAACTGACGTAAGTCCTTGAAATTTTTAGAATCAGCTCATATCTCATACATTGAAGTCCTATTAAAAAGTAACCG
>JAVJHY011741572.1:0-40207 GCA_035593235.1 Phascolosoma agassizii
CGGACTCGTGACCTGTGTCCTCTTGCTCATGTTCCGCCGCGATGACCTTCAGGCCCGTGCAGTTTGCGCAGGAATCCTGCTCTACCTCCTCTTCATCGTCGCGATCGGTGGCGACTTCATGAGCGGCCGGTTCCTCTCGGCGTGCTACTGCGCGGCCGTGGCGATCCTCGTAACGCGGCGGATGTCGCGGCAGACCATGGGCGTGATGATCACAGTCGCGCTGTTCCTGGCATGGATCCGGCCGACCGATGCTCCGCGGGTGAGCCGGGCGGGGGTCACCGACGAACGATCCTTCTACGGCTCGCTCACGGGGCTGCCCTCCCTTTCTCGAGACCACCGAATCGGGCACAACCAACCCGTGTGGGAGCGGTCGGAGATCGGCCCGCCGCCGACCGTGTGGATTCACGGGGCGATCGGAGCGATCGGGTTCGCCGCGGGACCTGGTGTCCACGTCGTCGATGTGATGGGATTGGCCGACCCCTTCCTCGCCCGCCTGCCGACATCCGATCGCCGGGGCTGGCGGATCGGTCACTTCGAGAGAAAAGTTCCCAAGGGGTATCTGGCCACGCTCGAGACCGGGCAGCCCGCGATCGAATCCCCGGACCTCGCCGCCTACTACGAACGTCTGTCGCTCATCACACGCGGGGATCTGTTCACGCGACGACGTCTGTCCGCGATCTGGACGATGAACCTGGGCGGCGACCGCCAGCTGATCGACCGCGAGGCGGCGACTCGACCCTACGACCGGACGATACCGATCGAGGCTGTCTCGAACAGGAAGGCCGAAGGCGCGCCCGTCGACGATCCGTCAAACGTCGTACTGGCACATTGGGAATCTGTTCTCATCCGGTTGAGTCGAGCTTCGTCCTGCTCGTCATTGGAGGTTGGACTCTTCGGCGGTGCAGGCGTCGGCAAGACCGTCGTCATCATGGAGCTCATCAATAACATCGCCAAGGCGCATTCCGGTTACTCGGTCTTCGCCGGCGTGGGTGAGCGAACCCGCGAGGGCAATGACCTCTGGAACGAGATGCAAGAGTCCGTGCTGTCCGACGGGACGACGGTGCTCGACAAGACTTCCTTGGTCTACGGCCAGATGAATGAGCCTCCGGGAGCCCGGGCCCGCGTTGCGCTTTCGGCCCTGACCTGCGCCGAATACTTCCGCGACGAAGAGGGCAAGGACGTCCTCCTCTTTATCGACAACATCTTCCGCTTCACCCAGGCGGGTTCGGAAGTGTCGGCATTGTTAGGCCGGATTCCTTCCGCGGTGGGCTACCAGCCGACCCTGTCCACGGAGATGGGTGAGTTGCAGGAACGCATCACGTCGACCAACAAGGGTTCGATCACTTCGGTGCAGGCCATCTACGTCCCCGCGGACGATCTTACCGACCCGGCGCCGGCGACGGCCTTCTCGCACCTCGATGCGCAGACGGTTCTCTCCCGGCGCATCTCGGAACTCGGCATCTACCCGGCAGTGGATCCGCTCGATTCATCGAGCCGCATCCTCGACCCGCAGGTTGTCGGCGAAGAGCACTATGCCGTGGCGCGCCAGGTCCAGCAGACGCTCCAGAAGTACAAGGATCTCCAGGACATCATCGCGATCCTCGGTATGGACGAGCTCAGCGAAGAGGACAAGCTCACGGTTTCGCGCGCGCGAAAGATCGAGCGCTTCTTCTCGCAGCCCTTCCACGTGGCCGAGCAATTTACGGGTCGACCCGGCGTGTACGTGCGGCTCGAGGATACGATCCGCTCGTTCAAGGAGATCCTCGAAGGCAAGTGCGATGACCTGCCCGAGCAGGCCTTCTTCATGGCCGGCGCGATCGAAGAAGTCCGCGAGAACGCGAAAGAACTGGCTAGTTAGTTTTCTGGGCTTCGCTCGCCTGATGGCTCGCTGCGCGCATCGCCAAGCGATGCTTGCGGGGCCGAGCGGGGGACGGACGGTCCAGTAAGGAAGACGAATGCCGATCGAACTGACAGTGGTGACGCCCGAGGGCCAGGCTTACGACAAGCCTGTGGAGAGCGTCGTCTTGCCTGGCGTCGAAGGCGCATTCGGCGTCCTGTCGGGCCACGAAGTCTTCATGACGGCACTCCAGACCGGCGAGATGACGATCGAAACCGGCAACGAGACCTTGTATGCGGCGATCTCCAAGGGATTCGCCGAGGTCCACGAGGACGCCGTGACCGTCATGGTCGGCAGCTGCGAGTTCGCCCACGAGATCGATCTCGATCGGGCCAAGGTGGCCGCGGAGAGGGCCAAGGCCCAGCTCGAAGAGATGCGCGGCACGGATGAGGGCGAAGAGCTCTACCAGGAGTACCAAGAGGCGTACTCCAAGGCGGTCGCGCAAGTCTCCGCAGCCGAGCACAGCTAGCTCTCGGCTTCGCTCGCATCCTGCGGGGCTTAGTGGCCCCAGTTCGTGAACAACCTAGTCCCCGCGGGGGTGACACATTCACATGTAGCGGGCCACGCACTGGGTGAATCCTTAGGAGATCCCGATGCGCCATCTCGCTGCTTTCGCTCTTGCTGTTCTTATTGCCGCCCCGGCGGCGGCTACGACCACGGTCTTCACCGATCCGGTGTGGGCGGGTGCCAACCCGATCATCGGCTTCCCGCCGATCGCCACCCCGACCTTCACGGTCGTGAACTCGGCAGGCAGCGGCGTCGACGTCACCGCGACCGTGACGATGGGAACGGGCGTACTCGGATCCGGTCCCTCGCTCATCAACGACACGGGAACCCAGACGACGGGCAACCTGCCGAACGGTCTGGGCGCGACCCTGGGCATCGACTCGAGTGAGATCGACGCCCTCGAGAACGTACGGATCTCGTTCAGCACCCCGGTCGTGATCGACAGCTTCCTCGCCAGCCGCTTCTTCATGGCGGGCGTGAGTGGCGATCCCACGAACGAATTCGGCAACTACCAGGTCGAGAACGGCGGTGTCGTCCTGTTCGAAGCGGACGCAAGCGATGTGGACGAGGGGCGTCAGTCCTTCCTGGTCGGCGGTGGCCCGGTCAGCTTCATCGATTTCTTTGCACCCGGAGGAGCCGACAACGACTACTCGCTGGTGTCGATCTCGTTCACGGTGCCGGAGCCCGGTGTACTGGCGCTGCTCGCCTGTGCGGGCCTGGTCGCCGTCGGACGGCGCCGAGTCGCCTAACACGGAATAACATCCGTTCGATCCTGGCGGCCGCTGCTCAACCCCGAGCGGCGGTCGCTTTCAGTTTGGCCTTGCCGTTCTCAACCACGACCTTGAAGCGGACCTTCTTGGCGCCGTACTTCTCGCGGATCGCGCTTTCCTGTTTGGCGAGGAGTGCGTCCAGTTTCTCCCGGGTCACGCCCTTGGCGCCCTGCCCGGTGGCTTCGCGCGCGGAGACGTAGGCGTCAAAGACGTCGCCACGATCATCGAGGGCCTCGCGGTTGTCGGCAGCCGCACCCGCCCGATCCTTGCTCTCGTTTCGTGAGCGGTCCTTCAGGTCGGCCTTGAACAGGTGGCGCTCGTAGGTTCCGGCCTCGATCTTGCGCAGCGTCTCGTCCCAGTGACGGCGGAACGAAAAGTAGCGCGAGCGCAGGTTGTTGAATTTGAAGCGCATGCCCGTGTTCTTGATGGGGCTCTGCGCATACACCTGCACGAACTTCTGGAGCTCTCCACGGGTCTGCAGCGGCTCGCGTTTCCGGGTCCCCATGAAGTACTGCTCGTACTCGAGCTTCAACTGCTTCATCCGAACATCGATCAAATGAAGATCCGCCTCGATATCCGCTCCGAACTCCGCCATAGAGGAGGTATCGGCTTCGCCGAAAGCCTCCTTGAGGCCGTTTCCCTACGCCCTGGGCCGCCCGATTTCTGCTTTCGAGGCTCGCCCAAACGGCCGAAAAGGTGGCTCAATGGCCCGAATCTGGCTCCACGACGCCATCCTTATCGACCCCGAAGCGGCCTCGCCCGCAGAGGGGTCGCTACTTATCGAGGGCGAGCGGATCTTGGGAGCGTTCCCCTCGGACGTGCCCGTGCCGGAGTCCGCGGCTCCAATTTCGCTCAACGGCCACGCCGTGGCTCCAGGGTTCATTGATCTCCACTACCACGGCCGCTTGATCTTCGCGCCGCCCGAAGCGGCGATCCAGGAGCTGGCCGCGGCGGCTCGGCGGATGGCCCGGAACGGCGTCACTTCGTTCCTGCCGACGACGATCGCGTGGTCCTCAGAGCTTCTGATGCAGCACGTCTCTGCGTGGGCGGAGGCTTGCGGAGCCGGTCAGGCCCCGGATGAGGCGGCGCGGATCGGTCTCCATCTGGAGGGTCCGTGGATCCGACCCGAGGCCGCCGGTGCCCAGCCGACGGCTGGCATTCGCCCATTCCAGCCAGCCTCGGACCTCGAGATCCTGGATCGCGGCGAAGGTTCGATTCGCATGGTCACCATGGCCCCCGAGGCCGAGGGCGCACTCGGCCTCCTGGCCGAGCTCGCAAAGCGCCAGATCGTGTCGTCGCTTGGCCATTCTCAGGCGGATCAGGCATCCACCCTCACCGCCATCGAAGCCGGCGCTCGCCATGTCACCCACCTCTTCAATGCGATGCCGAGCCCGCACCATCGTGAGCCTGGTCTGGCAGGCACCGCCCTCACGGACGATCGGCTCACCTGCGATCTCATCTGCGATGGCGTGCACGTCCACCCGGACATGACCCGCCTCGCGGCCCGCCTCAAAGGGCCTCGCCTCTCACTGATCACGGACAATGTTGAGCCAATTCCTGACGCAGCCAATGACGCAGAGTTCTCGCGTCATACCGCGCACGAAACGATGCAGGGCGTCCGAGATGACGGCAAAGCGCTACGGCTCCCCGACGGCACCTTGGCGGGCAGCAGCCTAAGCCTGGATCGCGCACTCCGGAACGCCATTGCCTTTGGGACGATGACGCTCCACGAAGCGGTTCAGGCTGTCACCTCGCGGCCGGCCGGGGTCCTGGGTATCGAGGCAGAGCGAGGCACCCTCCGCCCTGGCGCCCGGGCGGACCTGGTCGTACTCGATCCCGCCCACCAGGTTGTCGAGACCTGGATCGGGGGCATCCGGCTCTAGCGGCCGAGACCTCGACCTTCGGGTCGGGCGATGTCCGGCTTCAAGATTACCCCGTCGCCGCCGCTCAGGTGGAACCCGCTCGGCTTGGGCTCCGGCGTCCGCCCGGCCCATTCGTCATTGCCTTCTACCTCGAACCCGGCATCACGGATCATTCGGTACGTCTCGGCCTCGTCATCTCCCCGGGTGGTGAGATAGCCGTCGACGAAGAGCGAGTTGGCCGGGTACAGGGCCAACGGGCCCAGCGCGCGCAGATGGCCTTCCCGGCCCCCCGCAACCCGCACCTCGGCTGTTGGGTTCACGAGCCGCATGAGCGACACGACCCGCAGGCAGTGTTCGGGGGTCAGAGTTCCATCCGTGAGCACCGCATTGCCCTCGATCGGAATCAGGAAGTTGACCGGGATCGAGGGGACCTCGAGATCTCGAAGCCGCTTTGCCACCTCGACGATCTCGGCGCTGGATTCGCCCATCCCGACGATCAATCCGGAGCAGGCGCCGATCCCATTGCGTTGCGCCGCCTGAATGGTCTCGATGCGATCCTGGAAGGTGTGCGTCGAGCAGATCTCGCCGTAGCGTTCTTCACTGGTATTGAGGTTGTGGTTCAGGCGATCGAGGCCGGCCTCGGCCAGGATCTTCGCGTGTTCGTCGCCTAACAATCCGACGGAGAGGCAGATCTCGATCGGGTGGTTGGCTTTCACCTTCCGAACCAGGTCGGCCAGTTTGTGGGTCAGCTCGATGGAAGGACCGCGCGCGGACATCACCATGCAGTAGCGAGAGGCACCAGCGGCTGCTGCGGCCGCCGCCTCGGCCATGATCTCGTCTTCGCCCTTCAACGGGTATTGGCGGATCTTGGCTGTCGACTGACTCGACTGCGAGCAGTAGCCGCAATCTTCCGGGCATAGTCCGTTCTGCACGTTGTTGAGGACGTGGACCTGGACGCTGCGCCCGAAGTGATGTTGACGCGGAACGAACGCGGCGTGGAGCAACGGCAGCAGGGCGAGGTCTTCGCCATCGAGAATCCAGGCGCAATCCTCCTCCGACGGTACTTCGCCCGCGAGGGCCTGCCCTGCGAGGTGCTGGTATCGACGAAACACGGAGGACTCCGAAGTGGAAGGGAAGACCGGCGGAGAGAATTCGGGAACGGACGAGCTAGGAACTGGCTGCCCCGCGGTAAAGGGTTCCGAACATCGCCGGCATCCCTTCACCCACGAAGAACTCGAAGTCCGGCAGGTCGAAGCCGGCCTCGAGGATGACCCGATCGATCTTGCGGTTCAAGTTGCAGCCGCAGCCGATCACGTTCTGGATCGGGTTGAAGCGCTGCTGCCAACGCGCGACGGAGGGATCGTCGCTCAGGCCATGCTCGATAAAAAGGAGTTTCGCGCCGGGCTTGATGACGCGCTTCACCCCGCGCAGCGCGGCGACGGGATCCGGGATCGTGCACAGGGTCCAGGTGACGGTGGCGGTGTCGAAGCGGCCCGTATCGAAGGGCAGTTCGCCATCGGCGGGGAGATGATGCACGTCGACGGGGAATCCCGCCGAGGCGATTCGCTTGCTGACTTTCTCGGGCAGCGCATTCATCGGATCGACGGTGGAGAGCCGTTCCACTCCCTCCGGGTAGTGGCGCAAGTTCAGGCCGGTCCCGAAGCCGATCTCGAGCACATCGCCGTGGGCGCCGTCGAGCGCCTTGGGACGCAGCTCCTCCATCCCTCGCATCGCGCGGTCCAGGATGTGGGGAAAGATGCGTTTTTCGTAGAAGCTGTGGATGCCCATAGGGCCGAGCATACGTCGGTCATCCATCACAGCCCACGGCGACCGCGACGCAGTAGCATTCGGGCATGACGGACTGGACCCGGCGGCGCTTCCTCGGGACAGGTGCCGCTCTGTTGGCGAGCGCCACACTGCCGCTCCCGGCGAGTTCGGACAACGAGGATTCTTTCGCCCGGCTCGACGCGACCGACCAGGCCTCCTTGGTCCGGACAGGCCAGGTCACAGCGACAGAGTTGGTTGAAGCCGCGATCGCACGCGCCCAAGTGCTCGACCCTGCGCTTCAGACCATCGTCACGCCGATGTTCGAGCAGGCACGTGCCCGATTGACGCGCGGGCTCGTAGGGGCCCCGTTCCAGGGGGTCCCCACCCTCGTGAAGGATCTGACCCCCGTCGCCGGCGTTCCCTTCTACCGCGGTTCGCGCCTGTTCCTGAACGAGATCGCGAGAGAGAGCCACGAGTTGGTTCGCGCGATGGAAGCTTCGGGCATGGTCGTGATCGGGAAGAGCGCAACACCCGAATTCGGGCTGCTGCCGAGCACGAGCCCGCGGGCGTTTCCGCCGACGCGGAATCCTTGGGATACGACCCGCGACCCGGGGGGATCGAGCGGGGGCTCGGCCGCCGCGGTCGCTGCCGGAATCGTCCCGATTGCCCAAGGAAGTGATGGAGGCGGGTCGATCCGGATTCCTGCCTCGGCCTGCGGCTTGTTCGGAATGAAGCCCACCCGAGGCCGCCTGCCGACCCAGCCAACGGCGGCCTCAGTCGATCTCTCGGTGCGCGGCTTTCTGACACGAAGCGTGCGGGACGGGCAGACGGCGTTGGCACTGTTCGAGCGGACGGGCCCCGGTCTGCCTTCGGTGGCGGACCCCGAACTCGGCTCGGAGCGAAAGCTCCGCATAGCATTCACGACAGAAACGCCCGACGGCGGCGAGCTGCATCCGGATTGTTGCGCGGCGGTTGAATCCGCCGCGGCCCTGTGCCAACGCCTCGGGCACACAGTGGGCAATGTCAGGCCGCCGCATTTTCGCCCGGCCATGCGCGACGCCATGATCACACTCTGGGCGAGCGGGCCCGCAGGCTTGCTCCAACAGATCGAGGCGCAGAGCGGGGCGTTGCCATCGAATGAGGCCCTCGAACCCTGGACCTGGGGCCTGGCCCACTACTTCCAGAACCTGCCCGACGATGCGCTCGAGAAGGCGGTGGCCGAGGCGAACCGAGCGACCGACGAAGCCAAGCTGTTTCACGAGGACTGGGACGTCTTGCTCACGTCCACCACGGGCGCTCCGCCCCTCGTTTCGGGCCATCCGGATCAATCACAACCGTTCGAGGGTTTGCTGGCCGAGGTCTTCGCATTCGTTCCGTATACGTACCTTGCGAACATGACCGGCCGCCCGGCGATGTCGGTCCCGCTCCACTGGAACGGGGAAGGCCTTCCGATCGGTTGTCAGTTCGCGGGACGCACAGGAGAAGAAGCCTTGTTATTCCAGCTTGCGCGTGAACTGGAGGCAGCGCGTCCCTGGACGGATCGATGGCCGCCTGCCCCCGCGCCCCCGATCGCCTAACATTTTCCTTGGGGGAAGATCTTGATCATGGCTCGAGGATGTCTTCGAGTGCAAGAACGAGATCATCGGCGAGCACCGAGGCGGAACGGAGTACGAACGGGCCACCGCGCTTCCAGTCGCGGTCGAGTTCGAACAGCGTCGTATCGTCCGCGGTCGCGCTGACACGGAGTGTGAACTGGATATCACTCCGGGTGGACACCAACACCGGAATGGAAAGAACGAGCAGGGGCCCAAGCTCGCTGAAGTTGACTTCGATGGCGGTCGCCACTTCGCTGGCGCGCAGTTCCCGGAACAGTGCGTCCCGGTCGAGCGTCAGCGACGGGACCACGCTGCGAACCTCGGCGACGTCGCCGCAGGAGAGCGCGCCGAATGCGCTTGGCAGCCCGCTTTCGATCATCGTCTCACGGCGTTCGGGCTCCTTCTGATCGCTCCGCCAGGCAACCGTCGGAACGACCGCGACACGGCCGAGGGATCGCGTGCCGTCACAAAGTGGTGGCTGGCTGACCCGGGCTTCATCCTTCGTTTCGATGCTGATGCAACCCGCGAGTCCAACGCTGAGCAGGACGACGAGAACGACGCGCCTCTCAGGGGTGCTCCTTGTTGACGCGTTTCGTCGATGCCGGCGAGTTTGCTAGCGCAGCCGCCGGTCGGATCGGCCTGCGGACGAGTTCCCCGCCGCAGTTGGGGCAGATGCCGCCGAAGTGGCTCACACAATCCGCGCAGAAGGTGCACTCGAAGCTGCAGACATGGGCGGATGCATCGTCCGCTGCAAGGTCGCGGTCGCAGCGTTCGCAATTCGGCCGGAGTGCCAACATGGCGCGAAAGGTACCACGCGACAGATTGTTAGGCGGCGGTGGCCTGGCAACCGAGCCGGGGATCGGGCACGCTCGCTCGTCATGGCGAAGGCCCGCTCCGTTTACTGTTGCACCGAGTGTGGAACCCAGCACGCCCAGCTGCTGGGTCGTTGCACGGGTTGCGGCGCCTGGGATTCGTTGGTCGAGGAGCCCGTGGCTGGAACGGGCCCTGCAGAAGTAGCGCCCGTGGATCTACTCGGGAAATCGGCCATACCAGGGACCGACGGAGTGACCGAGGCGGTTGCCCTCGAGGCCGTGGACGTCGATGCGGCGCCACGGGTTTCATCCGGAATTCCGGAGCTCGATCGGGTACTTGGCGGCGGCTTGGTGCCCGGAAGTGTGGTGTTGCTGGGCGGCGAGCCGGGCATCGGGAAGTCAACGCTTTGCTTGCAGCTGGCCGCGGCCATCGCGGCGACGGGGGATTCGCTTCTCTACGTGACCGGGGAAGAGAGCCTCGAGCAGGTCCGACTGCGTGCAGGGCGGCTCGGCGCAATTCCGCCGAGCTTGTTGGCGCTGGCGGAAACGCGGGTCGAGGCGCTCGCGGCACCGTGGCGCGAAGCGGCGCCGCGCGCGGTTCTGATCGATTCGATCCAGACGATGCGAACGGACCGCATCGAGAGTGCGCCAGGATCCGTGGCACAGGTTCGCGAATCGGCGGCGTTGCTGTCGGCGACGGCGAAAGCGAATGGCACGGCGCTCATTCTGGTCGGTCACGTCACCAAAGAGGGCACGCTCGCCGGTCCGCGGGTTCTCGAACATCTCGTCGACGTGGTGCTTACCTTCGAAGGCGACCGCGGCCATTCGTTCCGAATGCTTCGCGCCACGAAGAACCGCTACGGATCGACCCAGGAAGTCGGCGTCTTCACGATGGGCGAGAAAGGCCTGCTCACCGTCGACAATCCGAGCGAGTTGTTCCTGGCCGAGCGTCGCGTGGGTGCACCAGGTTCCTGCATCGTCCCCACGATGGAAGGCAGCCGACCGATGCTGCTGGAAGTGCAGGCGCTCCTCGCGCCCGCGGGCTACGGCACGGCGCGCCGGACCTGTCTCGGTATCGACGATCAACGGGTGGCGCTGCTACTCGCCGTGCTCGATCGGCGCTCGAGCGTCGACCTGCTCTCCCAGGACGTGTACGTGAATGTCACCGGTGGTGTGCGTGTGAGCGAACCGGCGAGCGATCTCGCGGTGGCACTCGCGATGGTCTCGAGTCGTCTCGACATCCCGGTACCCGGTGACGTCGCCGCTTGCGGCGAGATCGGGCTCGGTGGCGAGGTGCGAAGGGTGGGTCGCATCGAGCAACGGGTTCGCGAAGCCGAACGCCTGGGGTTCCGACGCGTCCTTGTACCAGCCGGGGCGGCGGGCGGTTTTGGCGATGCCGAAGCGATCGGGATCGAGAACGTCGGCGAAGCGGTGGAGTGGTTGAGAACACCCGGAAACACGGTGTGAAAACCGGTTAACCCCGCGAGATCTCATCGTTTTTCGACTTATCCGCCTTTGACATGAGATGCCGTCGAAGGTAGTCTCGCTGGCGATGTCGGACCCTGGAGCCGCTCCCCTGGCTTCCCCCTCCACCAAAGCACTCGCCGCTGCGCTCGAGCGCATCGCTCCGAACCTGGAACAGGTGGAGCAGACCATGCGCGAGCAGCTTCCGACGAGCCATGCGCTGATCGGCCTGGTCGGCGATCACGTGCTCGATTCCGGGGGCAAGCGATTGCGGCCGGCCCTGGTGATGTTGTGCGCTGAGTTGTGCGGCTATGACGGTCCGCGGCGGGTGCAGATCGCGGCCGCTCTGGAGCTGCTTCATACGGCCACCCTGCTCCACGACGATGTCGTCGACCTGGCGGATACGCGACGTGGTCGGGCGGCGGCCCGCGCGATCTGGGGAAATCGCCGCGCCGTCCTGGTGGGCGACTACTTCTACTCCCGCGCTTCTTCGATGATCGTCGAGGACGGGGACATCGACATTCTGCAGATTTTCTCCGAGGCGATTGGCAGCATGGCCGAGGGCGAGCTGATGCAGCTCGAGCGAAGTTTCGACCCCGACGTGACCGAGACGCACTACTACGCGGTGATCGATCGCAAGAGTGCATCGCTGATTTCAGCGTCGTCGGATTCCGGCGCGGTGTTAGGCGGCGTGACGCGGGCGGAACGCCGACGCGTCGCGGAGTTTGGTCGCGAACTCGGGCTCTCCTTCCAGTTGCGCGACGATAGCCTCGACTACAGCGCCGGTGCAGAAGTCCTCGGCAAGTCGCCTTATACCGACTTGCGCGAAGGCAAGATCACACTGCCGTTGCTGCTCACATTGAAGCGTTGCGATCCGGCGGAGCGCGATGCGGTTGCCAGCGTCTTGAAGACCGCACAGCGCCGTGCCGTGGAGCTCGAAGCGGAGGGCATGCGTACCCCAGAGGCCGTCATCTCCGACGAAGAGCTGGCACCGGTTCTCGAGCTGATCCAACGCCACCGTGGCATTGAAGACACGAACCGGCGCGCTGCCGAACACGTGAAGCGCGCGAGCGCTGCCATCGCACCCTTCCCCGACGGTCCCGCGAAAGACGCCTTATTAGGCGCAGCCCTGTACTCGGCCGAACGCGAAAGCTAGGCCGAGCGCTCTCCTCGCCCCACGGGTCCCTCGGAGAACAACAATGGATCGGACTCCCGTCCGACGCGGTGCCGCGCTGCTGCGCGCCATCGTCTTTGCCCTCGCATTTGCAGGGGCGCTGCCGGCAACCATGGCCTCGATGGCCTTTGCCGGAACCCTGGCCGGCGTGGTCAACGTCAACACGGCCAGCGTGGAGCAGCTGACGCTGCTGCCCGGAATCGGCGAGAGCCGAGCGACCGAGATCGTCGCGCTGCGAAAGCAGAAGGGCAGCTTCCGAAGCGTCGACTCGCTGCTCAACGTGAAGGGAATCGGTGAGGCGAGCTTCAACAAGATGAAGCCCTTCCTGACGCTCCAGGGCAAGACGACCCTCGAGCTGAAGTAGCCGCTGAAGCCCGTGCGGGGTCCGGCTCGGAAGCTCGGAGCCGGGCCCCGCCATCGTCTGTTCGCGATCCGCTAGCGTGGTCGGCCATGCGTGCGGATCGACCCCTCCCCGCGGCGATTCTTGCCGCGTTTCTCCTCGCGATGTCGTATGGGTGGACTGGCGCGGCCAGCGCAGAGGACGCACCGGCCCAGCGCGTGATCTCACTGAATCCGTCCCTCAGTGCGATCCTGTTGGCGATCGAGGCGGGCGACCTGTTGGTGGGTGTCGACGAGTTCTCGGCGCGCCAACAACCGGAATTGGCAGCGTTGCCCCGCGTTGGCGGACTCTACGATCCAAACCTCGAGCGCGTCCTAGCGCTGGAGCCGGACCTCGTCGTCCTGGTGCCGAGCGCCGAGCAGCGCGGCTTCCGCGAGCGATTGGCCGAGCTCGGAATCGCGGTCCTGGCGGTGGACCCGGTTTCATACGAAGACGTCGCATCGGTGGTCCAACAACTGGGAGAACGAACCGGTCGGCGCGAGCGTGCCGAGGCGCGTGCCGCCGAAATGCGGGCCATGCGCCGCAGGGTCGAGCGCGCGGTAGCCGGGCTATCCCCGGTCCCCATCTTGCTCGTACTGCAACGGGATCCGCTCTTTGTGGCCGGCGCCGGGACCTTCGTCGATGACATGATGCGTGCCGTCGCAGCCGAGAACCTCGCTGGCCGAACCGACACCACCTGGCCGCGGGTTTCCCGCGAGTGGTTGATCGCCTCGGCGCCCCATGTGCTCATCGACACCTCCCGAGACCCCGAACCCGCAGCCGAGTATTGGGCGCGCTGGCCCTCGATCCCGGCCGTCGCGAACGGCCGCGTCTTCCACACGACCGGCAAGGATCTGACGCTGCCAGGGCCGTGGCTCGATCGATCGCTCCTCAATCTGCTCGATCTAGTGCGCCCTGGATTGCGAGATGAGATCGAGCGAAGCCCCGATCCGGAGCCTGAAGCGTGAGCCTCACACCGGGACGCATCGCGCTGAATCTGTTGGCACTCGCCGCGCTGGTGGGCTTGGCCGGCTTCGTCGGGATCACGCTCGGCCCGAGCGGGCTGGCGCCTGCAGAAGTCTGGGCGGCGCTCACGGGTGAGGTCCAAGGGGCTGCCGCCGATATCGTCTGGCGCGTGCGTGTTCCCCGGGTCGGTTTGGCCGCCGCGGTCGGAGCTTCGCTCGCGACCGCGGGCGCCCTCTTCCAGGCGCTCCTGCGCAATCCCCTGGCCGATCCATACATCCTGGGTGTCTCTGGCGGTGCGGCCCTCGGCGGCGTCGCGGTCCTCGCGTTGGGACCGATGTTAGGCCTTGGCTATTCGGCGGTTCCGCCGGCGGCCTTCGTCGGTGCCATCGTGACGATCCTGGGCTTGCTGGCCGTGGCGGGGCCGCGGGGGCGTCTCTCGTCGACGACGTTGTTGCTGACCGGCGTTGTCTTCAATGCCTTCGCCTCCGCCGTGATCGTGTTCCTGGCGTCGGTTTCCGGTTTCTCGGAGGGCGCTTCGATTTTCTTGTGGCTGATCGGAAGCGTCTCGGACGCGCGGGTCGATGTGGCGGGTTGGGTCGTCTTCTTCCTGATCGGTGGGTTGGCGTGCGCACTTCCGCTGGCGCGTTCGCTCGATTTGTTGGCACTCGGCGAGGAGAATGCGGCCGCGTTGGGCGTGGATGCGGAGCGCGTGAAGCGGCTGCTCCTGGTCGCGGCATCCCTGATGGTCGGAGCCGCGGTAGCCGTTGCGGGCCTGGTCGGCTTCGTGGGTCTTGTGGTGCCGCATCTGTTGCGGCTCGTTCTGGGCCCCGACCATCGCCAATTGGTTCCTGCCTCTGCGCTCGGCGGCGCCGCCTTCCTGATGATCTGCGACACGATCGCGCGTTCGATGCCGGGCGGCATGGAGCTTCCCGTCGGAGCGATTACGGCGCTTGCGGGTGGTCCGTTCTTCTTGTGGATGTTGCGCCGCTCTACGCGAGAGATTGCGGGATGAGCGCGCTGACACTGAAGGGTGTGGCGGTTTCCCTGGGTGAGAAAGCGATCCTGAACGGAGTTGATCTGGCGTTCGAGTCGGGCGAGATCGTGTTGCTGGCGGGCCGGAACGGGGCTGGCAAGACCACGCTGCTACGGGTGGCTGCGGGCCTCGTCGAACCGGACTCGGGCCAGGTCCTGCTCGGCGGAGATGCCATGACGGGGCTAGCACGCCGCGCGATCGCAAAGGGGATCGCGCTGGTTCCCCAGGACACCGCGGTGCCGTTTCCCTACACGGTGCACGAACTGGTGCTGATGGGTCGCGCCCCGCATCTGGGTCTCCTCGGGTTCGAGGCCCGCGCCGATCGAGCCCTGGTGAGCGAAGTCCTCGCACGCCTTGGCATCACCGAACTCGCGACGCGCTCGATTCTCGATCTGTCGGGAGGCGAGCGCCAATTGGTCGCGCTCGCCAGGGCGCTGGCACAGCAGGCGCCGATCCTGCTGCTCGACGAACCGACCGCCCACTTGGATCTCGCCCGGCGCCTGGAATTGCAGTCCCTGCTCCGGCAGCTGGCGGCCGAGGGGCGCACGATCGTGTTGGTCTCCCACGATCTCGGGCCAGCGGCCGGCGTCGCGGACCGGGTGGCGCTGCTCGCCGAGGGTCGGATCCTCGAGGTCGGCCCCGCCGAGGCGGTGCTCCGTCCCGAGACCCTTCGCGCGACATTCGGCATCGCTGCGCGTCTGGTCGTGACCGAGGCGGGTCCAGCAATCCTCGCCGATCGCTGACCCGTCCCGGCTCACTTTTCCCTGCTCAGAGCGGGCTCGGGCGCTAGTCTGGCCGCCCTCATCCAAGCCCACGAGGAACTCATGGCCAGCAGCATTTCGAAGGTCCAAGCACTCGAGATTTTGGACTCTCGCGGCAACCCGACGCTCTCCGTCCAGATCACCACGAGCGATGGCCGGGTGGGTCAGGCCGCCGTGCCGTCGGGTGCCTCCACTGGCGCCCGCGAGGCCCTCGAACTCCGGGACGGAGACAAAAATCGCTATGGTGGTAAGGGAGTTACGCGAGCCGTCGGTTTCGTGAATAGCGAGATTGCGAACGCGATCGCGAATCAAGAACTGGGCGGATTGGAGGAGCAAGCGGCCCTCGATCGGATCCTTCTCGAGCTCGATGGAACCGAGACGAAATCCCGACTCGGGGCGAACTCGATGCTGGGCGTCTCACTCGCCGCAGCACATGCCGCGGCCAACGTCGCGGGCCTTCCGCTCTACCGCTGGGTGGGTGGCGACGCCGCGCACCTGCTGCCCGCGCCGATGATGAACGTGATCAACGGCGGCGCCCACGCGGACAACACTGTCGACCTCCAGGAGTTCATGCTCTACCCGACCGGCGCGCCGACTTTCGCAGAAGCGTTGCGCTGGGGTTCGGAAGTCTTCCACACCTTGCGCGGCGTCCTCACCAAGAAGGGTTACTCCACCGGGGTCGGCGACGAGGGCGGCTTCGCGCCGGACCTGAAGTCGAACCAGGAGGCGATCGAGCTGGTGATCCAGGCAATCGAGCAGGCTGGCTACAAGCCCGGCGAGCAGATCCACATCGCCCTCGACCCGGCCTCGAGCGAGTTCCATGAGGACGGCGTGTACGACCTGGTGGGCGAGGGTCGCAAGCTGGGCCGCGACGAGATGGTCGCTTTCTGGGAAGACTGGTGCAGCCGCTACCCGATCCTGTCGATCGAAGACGGCATGGATGAGGCGGACTGGGATGGCTGGAAGACGCTGACCGACAAGCTCGGAGGCCGCGTGCAACTGGTGGGCGATGACCTGTTCGTGACCAACCCCGCCATCCTCAAGGAGGGCATTGAGCGGGGTGTCGCGAACTCGATCCTGATCAAGGTCAACCAGATCGGGACGCTGAGTGAGACGCTGGACGCCGTGAAGATGGCGCGCGAGGCCGGCTACTCCGCCGTGATCTCGCACCGCTCCGGCGAGACCGAGGACACGACGATCGCCGATCTCGCGGTGGCCACCGGCGCGGGTCAGATCAAGACGGGATCGCTGTGCCGCACGGATCGCGTCGCCAAATACAACCGCCTGCTCCACATCGAGGCCGAGCTTGGCAGTGCTGCCGCCTATGCAGGCGCGTCGACCATCATCGGGGCGTCGTGATCCGGCGCGGGCTGCTCTCGATCGGGTTGTTGGCGGTGGTCTTGGCACCACCCGTTGCGGCCTACGTCCCAGAACCCGAGCCCGTGGCTCGAGCGGCCGCGAAGGTGAATCGCGGGGCCCGCCGAGCCCAGGCACTCCAGATCCCGGTTCGCGTGGCCGGCCCCGCCGCGGAAGAGCCGCTGGCACAGGGCGTCCTGCTGACTTCTCCGGATGCCCAAGCTCGGCTCGAAGTGCGCCATGTGCGGGGTTTCGCAGAACGTCAGCTGCGGCGTAGCAGCGGTATTTCGGCCACTCGAGACGGGCAGGCGATCAGCGCACCGCGGCAACTCCTGCCCCCGATGTGGGTGCTCCAGGCTTCGAGCGGCGCGCGGCTACTCGCGCGTCTCGGGGAGCTGGGCGGAAGCCCCGGCGTCATCGAACTTGGCTACGACCTGGGCCACGATTGCTACGTGCTCGGCGGCCGCCGCGGTCCCTCGATCTGGGTGGACCAAGACAGTCTTGCCGTCGTACGCATCGACTTGGCCGGCGGTGTGACGTACCGCATGGGGCCGGCTCAAGGGGCGGAGAAGGGCATTCAATTGCCGGCGTGGGTCGAAATGGAGGCGCCCGGCATGCCACCGATCCGATTGCAGCTCGGGCAGGGCACAGCCGTGACGCCGCCCGCCGACGCCTTCCGGCCGGGGTGGCTGACTGCGTCGGATTAGGCGCCTAGCCTACCGATCATGCGTAGTGTTGAAGACGCCCGTCCTTGCCCCGGTCTTTCCGTTCCGGTCGTGACGGCGCTGTCCGCATCGGGCGAACTGCTCGAAGACGACCAGCGCGCGATCGTCCGCTTCGTGGTGCAAGACGGGTACGGCGCCGATGTTGTTTTCGCAGCCGGAACCACGGGTGAATGGGATCGGATCTCCCCCGAGGTGCAGCGCCGGGTGGTACAGATTTGTGCCGAGGAGGTGGCCAAGGTCAACGCCACATTGACCTCGGGCCGCCCCGTCGAAGCCTGGGCGGGCGTGACTGCGCACTCGCCGGAGCAGACCCTCGAAAATCTCGCCGCCGCGATTGCGGCCGGCGCGGACGCCGCGGTGCTGGCCCCCTTGTCGATCCGCGAGCTTCGCGATCCCGTGCGGTTCGTGGCACGCGAGGTCGCAGATCTACTCGATGTCTCGCCGCGACGCATTCCTGTGTATCTCTATGACAACGCCGATATCGCCGCCGATCCGACGGTGCCGCACATTCGGACCAAGCAAGTGAAGGCGATGTCGCGTCTCGATTTTGTGCGCGGTATCAAAGTGAGCGCGCCGCTCAAGGTGCTTGGCAACTACACGAAGGCCGCCGACAACTTCCGCGAGCGCGGCGAGTTCGGGATCTACGTCGGCAACGCCCTCGACATCTTTGACATCTTCCGACCGCGCACCGGGTGGATTGGCTCCGCCAGTGAGCATTGGCAGAAATGGCGGATGCGCGGCGGGCTGCCTGTTGGCGTCGTTGCGGGTCCGGCCAATGCGATGCCGAGAGAATGGGCGAGAGCCTGGCAGGTGTGTCGCGCCGGTGACGCCGAACGGATGGGCCGCGTGCAGGGTGTCGTCGAAGCCTTTCGGGCCGGCACGCGTCAGGCGGGAGGCAAGCGCACGATCGCCTGCCTCAAGCGTTCGCTGCTGACCCGAGGCGTGATCTCGAGTGACGCCGTGGCCGATGGAACGCCAAGCCTTGCTCGACCGGACGCCGAACGTTTCGACGAGATCTTCGAGCAGGTGCGTGCACTTGCCAGTGAACAGCTCGTCTCCACCTGGGTGACGCCAGAGGATCCCTCATGAGTGATGCTGCCCTCGCGGCGTTCGATGTCGCGCTCGCAGAACTGACATCTCTTCGGGAGCGGCTCGATCCCGCGACCTTCGATGTCGCGATGGAGTTGATTTTGGCGGCCGAGGCCAAGGGGGGTCGCGTTCACGTGACCGGCATCGGAAAGCCGGAACACGTCGCCCACTACGCTGCTTCGTTGCTCTCGTCGACCGGAACCCCGGCGACCTTCCTCCACGGGACGGAGGCGATCCACGGCAGCGCGGGTCAGGTGGTCGATGGCGACGTCGTCATCGCGATCTCGAATAGCGGCGAGACCGAGCTTGTTGGGACCGTGCACGCTGTCCGGGCGTTGGGCGCCCGCGTCATCGCTGTGACGGGGAATCCCGGATCGGCACTGGGCAAGGCCGCCGACGCGATACTTGCGGCGGGAACCGCTCGCGAAGGCGGTGGGCTCGGCCTCGCTCCGCGCGCCAGCGTCGCTGCCGAGTTGCTCGTGTTAGCGGCGCTCTCGGCCGCGCTTGAGGAGTCGAAGGGCTTCGACAAAGCCGCCTACCACGCACGGCATCCGGCCGGCGCGCTCGGGCATAAGTCGAAGCGTTAGTTCACCTAGCCTTGGGAGGCCTGCAATGAGCGAGCCGAACTTTGAGTCCGAGACCGCGAGCGCACCCAGCCCGGACGAGCGGAACATGGCGTTGCTCGCTCACATCGGCACCCTGGCCGGTTACATGATCGGCTTCGGTCAGATCATCGTGCCGCTCGTGATCTGGCTGATGAAACGCGACGAGTCTGACTTCGTTCGTCGCAACGCTCTTGAGTCGCTGAACTTCCAGATCAGCATGATGATCTGGTTCGCCATCAGCTTTGCACTGAGCTTCATCCTGATCGGGATCCCGATGTTGATCGTGCTCGGGATCGTGGACCTCGTTTGCATCATCATTGCGACGATGAAGGCCAACGATGGTGGGTGCTACCGCTACCCGATCACGATCCGGCTCATCAGTTGAGTGCCAGGGTCGAAGGCGCGTGCCTCTGCGGGGAAGTGGCGTTCAGTGTCGAACCGCCGAGCCTGTTCTGCGGCCACTGCCACTGCACGATGTGCCAACGGAACCACGGCGCCGCCTATGTGACGTGGTTTGGCGTCAAGCGTGAGCAGCTCTCGGTAGATGCGGGTGCAGACGCGCTCGTGAAGTACCCATCGTCGAACCACGGTTCACGTTCGTTCTGTGGCCGCTGTGGCAGCTCGCTGTTCTGCGAGCTCGACGAGCATCCGGACCAGGTCGACGTCGTGCTCGCGAACCTGAAGGGCCCACTCGATCTCGCTCCCCAGATGCACATCTTCTGGTCGGACCGCGCGGAATGGACGGTGGCCAATGATGGATTGCCGCGCCTCGGGGGTCCAACTGGCACGGAGCCCGTGAAGGACGACGAAGACTAGGTCGGGAGGAGCGCCCGGTAGAGGATCGCGGTCCCCGAGATGAGCAGCATCGCATGGACGATGCGTTCAAAGGTTGGACCGGCGATCCGAGCCAACGTTCGCTTGCCGACCCAGTTCCCGACTAACGCTCCGCCGCCGACGATCGCGCCGGCTACGGCGGTGTCGGGTGTGAGCAAACCCAGCGTGGCGAACGCCGTGCCCTTGACCAGCTGCATCACCAGCGAACTCACGGCCTTCGTCCCGATCATGGCCTCCTTCAGAATCCTGGCCCGGAGGTAGAACGGATTCATCGTCGGTCCTGAAGCACCGACGACGGCCGAAAGCATCGATGTCCCCAGCGAGGCAGCGGTGAAGTGCCAGATCTTCGTTTCGGGGAGGATCTGACGGCGACCGCCAAACATCTTCGACAACGAGAAGACGAGCAGGAAGCCGCCCACCAGGGCACTCAGGGCCTGGGGGGGTAGGCCCTGCAACAACCAGGCGCCGGTCGCCGCACCCACGATGAGCCCCGGTAGGTTCGCCAAGAACACCGGCATATCCACGTCGCGCCGATAGAGCCAGGTCCGCTGCACGCTGGAGATGGCCGACGCCACCGCGATCACGATGGGAACGTCGCGTGGCTCGAGCACGACGCGTGCGATGGGGAGGAACAGCACGGCACCACCTCCGGCGCCTAGCGTACTGACCCACCAGCAGGCGAATCCCAACGCGACGAGACTCGCGGCGACGAACACTTCCCTGCGACTAACGCGGCAACTTGACTGTGAGCACCGGGCACGGCGATTTCTGCACCACACGTTCGGCGATGGAGCCGAGCAGCATGTGCTTCAGGCCAGACAACCCGTGGGTGCCGATGACGATCAGGTCGGCATTCTGTTCGACGGCCTCGTCCTCGATCACGGTGGCGGGGTACCCCTCGCGGACGAGCACTCGAACCGAGACCCCGAGCTCGCGGATCCCGACCGCGTATTTCTCGAGGTTGGCTTCGGCCTCGCCCTTCACGCTGTCCCAGAAATCCTGGGGCAGGTAAGCCCCTTCGAGTTGCTGGAACTCGACCGGAAGGTGATAGGCATGAAGAAGCAGCACCTCGGCGTCATGCTCTTCCGCCAGGTGAGCGGCCCATTCGATCACGGGCTCGGCGTGATCGGAGAAGTCGACGGGAACCAGGATACGTTGCACATTGATCGCCATATCAAGGATCGTGGACACCGGGACCGGGCGAGTCAAGTCGGAAATTTGCGCTCCGAGGATCTGCCAGCCAGCGCGGGATGGCGACCCGCGTCGGTCGAGTAAGCTCGCGTCCATGCTCCTTCGACTCGGCGCGCACGTCCTTGACGAGTCGTTTCAGCTGCGCCGCGAAGGCGAGCCGGTTCCGCTCGAGCCGAAGGTTTTCGATGTCTTGCGCTACCTGCTCCTGCATCGCGAGCAAGGACGAGTTGCTTGACGCGCTGTGGCCGGGAGAAGCCGTCTCCGAATCCGTGTTGCCGCGCTGTATCGTGGTGGCTCGTCGAGCACTCGGCGACGATCGAACCCGCCAGGAGATCGTCGCGACGATTCACGGCCGGGGTTATCGGTTCGTCGCCGAGGTCGAGCCGGACGCTACGACCGAATCGTCAAAGCCACGCGCTGTCGTGCTCACCACACCTACGAATCTCGCGGATCCGTTCGTTGGCCGCGAGGATGCGCTCGAGCGGCTGAGTGTCTCGCTTGCGGAAGCCGAGGCCCGCCGCGGTAGGGTGAGCTTGCTCTGCGGTGACCCGGGAATCGGCAAGACGCGAACGCTCGGCGAGCTTTCGAGTCTCGCGCACGAACGCGGTGCTCTGTAACTGCAAGGGGCCTGCTACGAAGGTGAGGGAGCGCCCGCCTACTGGCCCTTCGCGCAAGTCCTGCGGGCCCTGGTTCCCGAGCTCGATGCGGCAGCGTTGGAAGAACTGCGGGCGGATGCGGGTGATCTTGCAGCGCGGGTGCCGGACCTGTCTGCTCGTTCCGACGTGCTGCTTCCGGAGGGACAGGGGCCGCGGGGCCGATTTCGATTGTTCGACGCGGTTGCTCGCGCACTGGGGCGCGCGGCCAGCGAGCGGACGATTGCGATCGACGACCTGCACTGGGCGGATCACGGCTCGGTGTTGTTATTCGAGTTCCTGGCCCGCGGACTCCGGAACGTACGGGTGCTCCTGATCGGCACCTAGCGTGATATCGAGGTGCGCCGGGGGCACCCATTGTCCGCCGCGCTCACAGGGCTCGTGCGCGAAACGGGCCGTGATTCCTTGAAGTTGCGTGGGCTCGACGGTGGGCAGGTCGCCGCACTCGGCGAGGCGATGGCGGGCGAGCCGCTCGCGCCGGAAGTCGCGAGCGCCGTGTCCGAGCTGACGGATGGGAATCCGTTCTCCGTGGGCGGATAGGAAGCCGCCTTTTCGTGGCAGGGGGTACAGGCGTTCTCGCCATGCGCGCTTCCAGGCAGAGCCCCCGCGACCACGAGAGCAGACGCACCCTGAATGAAATCCCGCCGGCTGATCGGCCGGTCCATTCCCAGCGTGCGGTCGTTGGCACTCATCCAACAGGACTCCAAGCAGGTTAGTTGGGGGAGCGTCGACGCCGGCACCACATCAGCAGTGGAATCAGGAGGGCGAGGCCCGGTCCGAGGCCGCAGGGGGTGGGAACCGGTTGGCAGGCGTCACCCACGCCGTTCCCGTCGGAATCGATCTGGTCCGGATTGGAGACGTTCGGACAATTGTCGAGGCTCGCGGGTCGAGCGTCCGGAAACGCATACGGGAAGACCTGCTCGGTGAAGCCCACATCCATGTCGAGATCGGCCGGCGCCGCCGGCGTTCCGTCGTGTGTGCAATCGTTGTCGACATCGTCGATGCGGAAGGAGCGGACACGGATTTCCTCGGCACCCGGATCGAAGACGACCATCACGTTCCAGCCGCCGCCGTAGGATCCGGAGCAGCTCACGCCGTTTTCATCGGAGTTGCCGAAGCCCTGGTAGTTGCGAAACAAACCGTGGGCCGCGAGACCGCCCGCCGTCTGGAGGGCGGCATCGGCTTCGCGAATCTGGATGGCTTGGCCGTTCTCGTCGATGATGGCGGTCCAGTGGCCGTTGAACGTCATCAGCACCTGATCGTTGGGCGCCCCGATCTGCTGCCAGATGTCTTCGGTTCCGGTCAAGCTATCGGACTCATAGGCGCTGCCTGAACCGTCGTCGGGAACGAACTCGCCGGTCGGCCCAATCAACGCGTGGTGGCTCAGGAAGGTGGGCACGCCGGGGTAGTCGTCGATGACCGACTGTAACCAGACAAGGTCGTCTCCCTCGGGCGCGGTGGAGGCCGGCGGGAAATCGAATGCTAGTTCAAGGCCAAGGAACAGCAGGCGTTGGCCGTTCGGTGCACGGATCACGGCGGCACGATGCCGCCCAGGTTGTCCGAGAGGTGGCCCAGGCGCGGCGTCGAGATTGTTGCGCGAGAAGGCCGGAATCGGATCTCCGCTGCCGATGAACCACTCGCCTTCGTCCGCATCGCAGTCTGCGGGATCCGCACATTGATAGGCGGCCCAGCGCGACGCTCCAAAAAACTGGTTGTAACCGGTGGTGACGGATTGATACCGATTGAGCGGGGCATAATCGTGGTTGCCCGGAACAACGAGGTAGGGGACGGGCCCGGTCGCGCAATCGTCCAGTCGATCAAACCCGGCGCTCACGCGCTCCCACTGATCGAGCGTTCCGTTGCCGCCTTCGTCGAGGTCGCCGTTCTGAACCAGATCCCCGAGCTGGAGCACCATGGAGATCGGCATTTCCAAACCGGTGCTCGGCTCGACGTAGTCACGATTCGCGCAGGCCCACCGGCCGATCAAATCGAGATGGTTGGCACCGCGCGGCTGCTTCGCTGCTTCCGTGTAGAACTGCGTGTCCGGCACGATCATGAACGCGAAGCAGTCAGCGCAGGGCGCGGCGGAAACGCTTGCGGGCGCACAATTCCAGGCCAGCGCGGCGAACAGGATCGCCGGCGCGAGGGCAGCGCGAGCGCGCACCGGGTGTCGAACTGTCACTTGGCTAGTAGCCGTCCTCGGTCGGGTCATAGTCGACTTGAATCACCCGCGTCTTGCCCGAATAACGATTGCGTCCAAACACGACGACGCCGACGCCTTTGTACTTGTAGTCGAGTCGGCTCGTGTCGGAACCGTAGTAGTAGGGGATCCACGCTTTGCCGGTCTGGTAGTTCTCCTGGCTCGACGGCTGCCCGAGGATGCCGGCGACTTTCCCTTCCGACATGCCGAGTTCGACGCGGGCCAACTTGGATCCGGGCGGCGCCGGTCGTCCGGCAGGCTCCTTGGCCGGGGCCGCTTCCTCCTTGGGCTCCGGTTCACGCTTCGCGGTGCGCTCCGGTGCGGGTGCCGGCGCGGCCCCTCCAACGGCACGGACGTACCTGGCCGACACGTAGCCCGACGTGCCTGCGTCGGTCTCCACGTACAGCCAGCCGCTTTCGACCGCACGTGGCGCCTGCACCTGGGTCCCCTGTTTCAACGATCCGACCACGGCGCCCGAAGTGCTCGGTTCCTGCCGCATGTTGAGGCTACCGGCGGTGACTTCATAGACGGGAACGCTCGCAGCGGGAGCAGTGCCGCCCTCACCATCGCCTGAGGAGGCACAACCCCCGAAGGCCAGCAGAGAGAGGGCAAAAGCGAGGAACACAGGAAGCCGAGTCATGGCAATTCTCCAGAGCGCGGGCACGAGCGAGGCTCTCGGCCGCGGATCATAGCCAGCGCCGGGGTCGGGGGCAGCGATCGAGCACACACCAGCGCCAAACTGGCCGGCGGGTCCATACCGTTGTAAAACTTGTAACGATGTACCAAGTTTCGAGCCAGGCCGTGCCCATCCTCTCTCTCCGCCAGGCGAACTGCGAGGCACGGCGCCGGCGCATCCTCCAGGCCGCCAGGACCCTGATTACGCGGGATGGCATGGCCAAGTTGACAATGCGGGCGTTGGCAAAGGAAGCCGGGCTCAGCGTGACGACCCTGTACAACCTGTTCGGCGCGCGGAAGGACATCGTGCGCGCGCTCGTCGAACAGGCGATCGATCACATGGACGAGGCGCTCGAACGCGAAGCACCGCTCGACGACCCGATCGAGCGTTGCCGCGCCGTCGTCACCGTGAGCATCCGCCTGATCCACGAAGACGAGGCGATGTTCCGGCCGATGATGTTGGCCAGCGAACCCTTGATGCCGCCGGACCCGGGTGACAGCCGGCTCTCCAGCAGGCCGGCCCGGATGCAGGCCGTCGCGATCGAAGAAGCGATGTCGAAGGGTCTGCTGAAGCCGATCCTCGATCCCATGATGTTAGGTCGCCAGATCTACCACGGCTGGGAGCATGCCTTCCTGCAATGGCTCTCTGGGCAGATCGATGTAGCTGGTTTCGAAGCCCGTGCGCTCTACGGCCTCTACGTCACGTTGCTCGGCGTTGCGAATGATTCGCTCCGGCCGCAGATCGAAACCGAACTCAAGCGGCTCGAAGCGCTTCTGGATTCCCGTGCGCCCACGAAGAAAGAGATCCTCCGATGAAGAAAGACGAACAGATCCGGTTGCTGAAGCTCTTGATGCAGCGGCTCGACGATGGAACCAATGTCGACGCCGGCGTCATGCTCAAGAACCCCACCAGCGCGTACACGTGCCCCGACATCGCACGGACGGAGAAGGAGAGTTTCTTCCGCGGCTATCCCCAGCTCATCGGTCTTTCCGGAGACCTGCCCGAGTCGGGCTCGTTTCTGACGACAAACGATTTCGGTGTACCCGTGCTTGCCACGCGAGCAAAGGACGGGCAGTTCCGCGCATTCCTGAACGTGTGTCGTCATCGTGGCGTCGTCTTGGAAGAAGAACCCTCTGGGAAGCGAAACCGTTTCGTGTGTCCGTTCCACGCCTGGACCTACGCCAGCGACGGTGCCCTCGTGGGAATTCCGAAGGAAGAACACTTCGGAAAGCTCGACAAAGAGTGCCACGGCCTGATTCCCCTTCCGGCGGAAGAACGCTACGGCTTCCTCTTCGTTCACCCCGATCCGAAAGGCGAGATCGATGTCGATCACCTGTTAGGCGGTTTGGCCCCTGAGTTCGAAAGCTGGAACTGGGGCAACCTGATCAAGATTGGGAAAGACACCTACGACATGCCGCTCAACTGGAAGCTCAGCATGGACACGTTCGGTGAGACCTATCATTTCACGTCGCTGCACAAGAACACCTTGGCCTTGACCTTCTACGGCAACGTCCAGTGCTACGACACTTTCGGCCGCAATCACCGCATGATCCTGTGCACGAAGGAGATCGACGAACTTCGCGGCACGCCGGAGGAGAACTGGGAGATCTGCCAAGGCAGCTTCCCGGTCTACTACTTGTTCCCGAACGTGCAGGTGAACGTGGCTCCCTTCGGTGTGATCCTCGTGCGCGCCTATCCCGATCCGTCGGACCCGGGTCGTTCCTTCTCTCGCGTTTCATTCTACGCCCGGGCCGAGCCGCTCGAGGCGAACCGCGACCTCCTCCTGAACGTCACCCAGCGGTTCTCGGACGTCATCCGTGACGAGGACTACGCCGTGGCTGCCCGATCGCAGCTCGGCGCGAATAGCGGCCTCCAGGACCACGTCATCTTCGGCCGCAACGAACCCGCTCTCCACCACTATCACAATACGTATCGCGCAGCGTTGGGGATGAAGCCGCTCGAGGTCTATGAGGGTTAGGCGAGGTCGATGGATCAGTCCGCGCAGTGAACAGCGGACTCGTTGCCGGACCACTCCGACTCGATTTCATCGAGTTCAACCCCGCGGAGGGGCCGCACCCACCCGCCGTCCACTTCTACGCTATTGCCGAGCGCAGCAAGCTCCTCTGGAGTGAAATCTTCGACCTCAATCTTGAGACCTCTGAAGCGCATGGGCTTCGGCTGAATCAACCGTTCCTGCGGCAGCCAGTAGGAGAGCGACTCGGGATCGTTCGTCTGGAGCGCGAGTTCCTGGGAAGTGTTGGTCGCCAACCACCGCTTCCGGTATCGGGGCATGATGAAGGACTTGCCGTCCGTCACGACGCAAACGAGAAACATGTTCTGCTCTCCGAAGTCGACGGAGTCAAGGCCGAAGTGGCTTGTCGTGAAGAGGCGCAGATTCTGCTTCGGTAGCTCGCCGGCGATTACGTCTTCGGTCTTGAAGTCGAGGATCATCGGAGGTGGGTCGAGGCAGATGATGTCAATGCCCGTATCCGTGAGCGGCTGAAGGCACTCGGGAAATTGCATCGCATGCCAGCCTGCGGCGAAGTAACCCGTGGCGATGGCCTGGGACGTTCGCGAGTCGGTGAAGGATGGGTAGGGCGTGCGGCCGCCGGTGCGGGAATTTGCGCATCCCAGCACGAGGGCGCCAAGCAGACCGATGCAGACGAGCCGCTTCATCACACTGAGTGTACTCCGAAGCGGCCATGAGGAGTGGTAGCGTGGAGGCTATGGAACTCTGGAACCTCACCTACTCTGATCCAGGCCACGCGACCCGGGCCGCTGTCCGTGCAGAGGCAGCCGGCTGGCACGGCATGGTCGTCGTCGACTCGCAGAACCTCGCGCCGGACTGTTATGTCGGACTGACCGCCGCGGCGCTCTCGACCCAGCGTCTCCGCCTCGGTACCGGGGTCACGAACTCGGTGACCCGTGAAGCTGCGGTGACCGCGTCCGCTGCAGCGGCGGTGCAACGTGTTTCCGGTGGCCGAATGGTTCTGGGCATTGGGCGAGGCGATTCGGCGTTGGCGCATCTCGGTCGCTCGCCCGCGCGCCTGGAAGGTTTTGAACGCTACCTGCGTGTGTTGGGCGCCTACTTGTCGGGGGAGTCGGTCGACTTCAAGGACTTGCAGCTCACCGACTCGATTGCGGCTCCGATGAGCGAACTGAATTTGGCGGACCATCCGACGTCGAGCCGCGTGCTCTGGATCGGCAAGGATGAAGCCCGGGTTCCCGTGGAAGTCGCGGCAACGGGGCCCAAGGTGATCGCAATGGCGGCTCGCCATTCGGATCGTGTGATGTTCACGTTAGGCGCCCATGTGGAGCGTCTGCGCTGGGGAATCGAAACCGCAGCCGATGCGAAGCCCGAAACTGCGGTTGGCGCATACGTGAATCTCGTGTGCCATCCGGACCGCAAGGTCGCGCGCGAGCTCGTGCGCGGTGGCCTGACCACGTTCGCCCGCTTCTCGGTCATGCACGGCAAGGCGCACGGCCCACTCGCGAAGGAAGAACGCGAGACCCTCGAGGGGCTCCATTCCGCCTACGACATGACGAGCCACACTCGGAGCGACTCTCGCCAGGCGGGTGTCCTCTCCGACGACTTCATCGATCGCTTCGCGATCGCGGGTCCGCCCTCCCTTTGCATCGAGCGCCTGGAGGAACTGCTGAGCCTCGGCATCGACAAGGTCATCGTCTCCGGCGCGACAGCCGGTGGGGATCCGGGTGAAGCACGGCGCGCGGCAGAACTCATCGACACCGAGGTCGTGCCCCGGTTTGCGCGCCCGGAGGACTCGTGATTCCGCCAATCGAGAATTGGCTCGTCCGGCGGAGGGCGATGGGGCGAGCGAAGTGGTGGAGCCGAGCGGGATCGAACCGCCAACCTCCGCGTTGCGAACGCGGCGCTCTCCCAATTGAGCTACGGCCCCAGGAAGCCGCGGAGAGTACCGGGCGGATGCGGCCTGGGCTAGGCCGCGATCGCCCAGGCGATGGCGCCGCCAGCGACGAGCGCGCCATCCACGACGATGGCGCCGTACCGTTCCCCGGGACGGAAGAATGCGACAACGGGAAGGCTGACGAGGGGGAGCGCCAGCAGCGGCCGCGTCGCGGGACCGCCAAGCCACGCGGCCGTCGCGGCGATCGCCAGAAACAGGAAGGCGAGGCCGAGAACGCGCCGTCGCCCCAGCTCGGCCGCGAGTCCTTCGTCGTCGCGCAGGTTGGAGAGGGCGACGTTGGCTTGCACCGTGCCACCGATCGCAAGCGCGACCGGCAAGAGCCCGGCCCAACTGCCGATGGAAGCGGCCGGCATGCCCGCGCAGACTGCCGTCCAGGCGCCCGTCAGGTAGGCGGGCTTGGCCCAAGCGAATTGCTTCAAGCGGCGATGCGCGAGCCCGAGCACCGCGACGCCGGCTGCGACGGCGAGCACGCGGGGTCCAACGATCCAGCCGGCGACTCCGGCAAGCAGGGTGGCCCCTGCGATCTGCAAGTGTAGAGCCGTTCGAAAGCGCTCGATGAAGGCGCTTCGCTCGGGGGCGGTCACGCGATCGCGCGCGAGATCCCGCAGCCGATCGACGCTGTAGACGACGAGCGTGCCCGCGACCACCAGCGTCAAGATCCACGGATGCGGCGGCGCGCCGAGTGCCAGGAAGGCAGCCCCTGTCAGGGTTGCCGCGGCCATCGCGACCCAGGCGCTGCTCCAAGCGATGGCGTCAGCGAACGAACGGATAGGGGATTCTCCCAATGAGCGACCGAGTATGGCAGCCCGGCGAGCCGCCGCCCGGGTCGGTTACCTTGCTGGACGCCCCGAAAGAAGCGTCTTTCGGGCCCGGTCCGCGAGGTTCGAACAGCGCTGATGGCCCAATCCCAAGCTTCCGTTGAACGCGTTCCGGCCATCGTTGCCGCGGGCGACGGGAAAGCCGCGAAAGCCATCCACGGCGAGAGCAAGGTCTATCTCGAGGTCGCCGGCGAGCCCATGGTCTCGCGCGTCGTCGCCGCTTTGCAACTGGTGCCCGAGATTTCCGAGGTCTGGGTGGTCGGCAATGCGGATCGGCTGGCTGCGACCCTGTCGGCAAGTTCGCTGCAGCGCCGCCTAACGAAGCCACTCGTCGTCGTTCCCCAATATCGGAACCTGCTCGAGAACGCATGGCAGGCCTATCGCCGCATGTTGCCCGGCGCCGGAGTCGAAGGGCGCGACCCTGTGAACGACGAGGAGGCCGACCTCCGGGTGCTCTATCTCTCGGCAGATCTTCCCTTGCTGGTTCCACAGGAGATCTCCGCGTTCATTCGCAGCGCCTCGGAAGCGGATTGCGACTACGGCCTCGGGCTGTCAACGGAGGCGTCGATGACGCCCTTCTATCCGCGCGATGGCGAGCCTGGAATCCAGATGGCCTACTTCAACACGGCCGAGGACCGGCTGCGTCAGAACAACCTGCATCTCGTACGTCCAGCGAGATTGGGCCGCCGCCAGTCCGTCGAGGACATGTATGAGCACCGCTATCAGAAGGAGCTCGGTCATGTCATCGGGTTGGCTTGGCGCATCTTGACCAACAAGGGCGGTGGGCCCAGCATCGTCTTCTACTACGGCTTCATGCAGCTCGCATTGTTATGCGATCGTGCAGGCATGCGCGGCCTCGCCGACGTGGTTCGCCGAGCGGTTCCGCTGGCCCGGATCGAGCGTGCCTGCTCGCGCCTGCTCGACGCGCGCTTCCGGTTGATCGTGACGGGCATGGGCGGCTGTGCCATCGATATCGACAACGAGAAGGATCTCGCGGTGACCCGAGCCCAGTTCGAGGCGTGGCAGCGCGAGCTCGAGGCCCAGGCCGAGCATCTCTACGGGCCGCCACCACTACCGGCTGTGGCGGGCGAACTGGCACTGCAGGTCCTCGCGCCGGGCCCGCTGGCGGGTACGGTCTCTCCCTCGGAGGAGGATGCAAGGTGAACGTGCATTGGTCGCGTCTGACGAACCGCGGAGGTCTGGAGGTCACGGGAAGCGAGCGCGTGCGTTGGCTGGACGGCATGGTGACCCAGGATGTCGCCGGCCTCGGCGCCGGGGAATCCGCGCCCACCCTGCTGCTGACGCATCAGGGCCGGATCGTGAGCGATGCCTGGCTGTGGGTCTTCGAGGATCGGATTCACCTGGATCTCGAACGCGGTGCCGTCGCGCCGCTGACGGAACACCTCGATCGTCTGATCATTGCCGATGACGTGAAGCTCACAGACGTGAGCGATAGCGGCGTACGCTTCAGCGTCGAAGGGGCTGGGGCCCACGCTGCCGTCGAATCGGCCGCCGGCGTGGTGCTCAGCGGTATCGTCGGCGGAACCTTGGGAGGCGTAGAGGTAACGCTGGTGCCGCACGCGCTGATCGAGACCGAAGGCGTGCAGCTCCTCGCGGAGGACGCAGATCTGGTCGCTGCTGCGCTGTCGGCGGCGGGAATCCCCGAAGCCTCGGCCGAAGCTTCCGAGATCCGGAGAGTTGAACTCGGCGTGCCGCGCTACGGCAAGGAACTCGACCCGAGTGTACTTCCCGCGGAGACACGACTCGAGGCCGCAATCTCGACGACCAAAGGTTGTTATGCAGGCCAGGAAGTCGTCGCTCGGATGCGGAGCCGGGGCGCCGTTTCGAGCCTGTTGGTCTCGCTGCACTTCGAGGGGAACGATCTTCCCGCCGAAGGCGAGAAGATCGTGGTTGACGGCAAGAAGGTCGGCGAGCTGACCAGCGTCGTCACCAGCGAATCACTCGGCGCGATCGGCCTCGGGTACGTCAAGGCGGCGCGCGCAGAGCCTGGCACGCGGGTCGAGGTTGGCGAACGAAGCGCCGTGGTCGCCTTGCCGGCGACCGAATGAGCGGCGCACTCATCGTCTTCGCGAAACACCCCGAGGCGGGCAAGGTCAAGACCCGAATGTGTCCGCCCCTCACCCTTCAGGAGGCCGCGGACCTCTACGCCGCGATGCTCGAGGATGTGCTTGCGGCGAGCCAAGAGATGGCACGGGCCTGCAATCTCGAGCCAATCCTGGCGATCGACCCGCCGGACGCGGTCGAAGACTACGCCCGGCGACTAACATCCTATCGAGTGATCGCCCAGCGCGGCGCAGACCTTTCGGCGCGCATGGAGAACGCGGCCGCCGACATGTTCGCTACGGGCTTCGCGCCGGTGTTGCTGCGGGGCAGCGACTCGCCCGCGATGTCGGCGGAGACGATCACCGCCGCCTGCGCTGCGCTCGCGGATCACGACCTGGTCGTCTGTCCCGACGCGGACGGGGGATACAACCTGGTGGGCTTTGCCACACCGGCGCCCGGCGTCTTCGACCATCCGATGAGCACGGGCTCCGTGCTCGATGACACCCTCGCATTGGCGCGAAAGCGAGCACTGAACTGTAGAGTGCTGCCGGCGGGCTTCGACCTCGATACCACCGACGACTTTGCACTCCTCCGGGAAGCGCTGATTGAGGGAAAAACCCAACATTGCTCGCGAACGATTCTGTTTCTGACTGAACGCGGATTCTGGCTCGACCAAAACGCGATGGACGCCTAAACCCAACGCGAGCGGATCATGCCTACCGACGGCTTGTGGGTGCCGCGAGCGTGGCCTAATGAGAGGCACGCACGCCTCCCAATGAGTCACCACGGTGGCTCATCCGCTGCAGATCATTTCAAACCAGGCTCGAGTGAGAAGGATTCCGCACAGCCAAGTCAGGCGCGCGGTTTGCTTCGTTGCTCACGACTGACAGGGACTCAACAGGAGGCTACCCGGATGAATCGTGTACTCATCAGCCTCATCGGGCTCGCGATGTTCGCGCTGCCGATGAGCGCAACCGCATCAACGTCAGGTGACGTCGATGCAAAGTTCAGCGCCATGGAGGCGCGAATGACCGAACTCGAGGACAAGCTCGAGTCGGCCAATGACCAACTCGAAGTGGCTGCAGATCGTCTGCAGAACCAGCAGGTCGTGATCAACCGCGTGCAGACGGACGTCGAGGCCTCCAGTGGTCTCGCCTCGTTCCTCGACACGTTGGAGATCGGCGGCTGGGTGAGCGCCAGCTACACCTACAACTTCACCGACGTCGATGGTTCTAGGCTTGCGGGCTCGAACAGTGGTGCGGTGGCAGCGAATCCGTTCAAGGCGGACTCGAATAGCTTCAGCTTCGACCAGCTCTGGTTCGAGCTCGAGCGCCCGATCAGCGAAGAGAACCGTGCCGGCTTCCGTGCCGACATCGTGTTCGGCAAGACGGCCGGCCTGCTAAGCGGCAGCCATCCCCTTGACTTCGCCTCTGGCAACGATCTCGAGATCTATCAGGCTTACGTGCAATACCTGGCACCGATCGGCGAGGGCGTGACGATCAAGGCTGGTAAGTTTGCCACCCTGCTCGGCGCCGAAGTCGTTCAAGCGCCGTACAACTTCAACATCACGCGCGGTCAGGTCTACAACCTGTTCCAGCCCATCACGCACAGTGGCGTTACGGCTTCCACGGACCTCGGTCCGGTGAATCTGACGTTGGGCGTCGTCAACGGTACCCGGAACTTCCCGGCCGCCGACATCGACGTGAACAAGGACAAGGCGCTGTTGTGGGCACTCTCGGCGAGCCCGACGGAGTCCGTCTCGGTCTCCCTCGCCGGTGTCTACGGTGCGGCCCAGGAAGCGGGCGGCGGCGCCAAGTCCGGGGATAAGGAGTCGATCATCGACTTCATCCTGAACTGGCAGCCGAGCGAGAAGTTCGAGAGCTACATCAACGTCGACTACCTCTCGAACGAGGACTCGGTCTTCGGTGACCTCGACGGCTTCGGCGTTGCCGTGGCCGGTCGCTATGCGATCAGCGAGCGCACCGGGATCTCGGCACGGGCCGAGTACGTCGATCTCGAGTTCGAAGGTATCGGCACCGCGAGCGATACTCCCCTGGAGATGATCACGCTCACGGGTACGGTCGACCACAAGCTGGCCAACAACCTCACCGTGCGCGGTGAGCTCCGCTGGGACTCGATCGAAGACGCGGGCAGCGGCTCCAACGCAGAGAACCTCTTCGTCGACGAGGACGGAAACATCGTCGGTGGCGGATCCTTCCCGGCATCGCTCCGAGCGGGTGAGGACGATCAGCTGGTGGCAGGGGTAGAGGTCATCTACACCTTCTAGTTCGCATCGTTCAACGTCGTAAGACGTTGGTCCGAAAAATGAGAGGGCGTGGGATCGAATCCCGCGCCCTCTTTGTTATTCGGGTGTGATCCGGCTCAGGGCGACTACGCCCGGAGGATCAGCGCCAGGAGATCTGGAAGGTCTCCTCGATACCGAGCTTGTCCATCTTCGTGTAGAGCGTGCGGCGGCCGATACCAAGCTGGCGCGCTGCAGCGGAGCGATTGCCTCGGCACTCGCTCAGCGCGTGGACGATGCGCCAGGCCTCGGCGAGATCGACGAAGTCCTTCAAACCGAGCGATTCATCCGAGCTGCGCTTGGCCGCTTCGGTCAGGAAACGCTCAAACAGTGAGCCGGCTGCGGGCGGGGTCGCAGCGGCGGTTGCGGGCAGGGCCATCGGGGTCTCCTCTTCCCCCCTTCCTAAGCAAGGACCGTTCCATGTCGGGGTCCGGGCTCTCGCGTGCGGGCAGTGCGTGGGAGCCGACGTGGACGCTTCCCGTTCGGACAACCTGCCCGCTTCGTGGGCAGGCGGTGCCCAAGGGATGAGCAAGAATCGGCACATACGGGCACCGCCGAGCGCTGCATCGCGGTCGAATCCGCGCAAGATGCAGACCGGTTCGTCGGTTCGTGATAGGGTCCCGTCCCGTCTCCGGAACCTTTTCCTTCGGAGACCCCACGGGAGTGCGCATGTTCAAGATCGAGGCCGTGATCAAGCCGTTCAAACTGGATGAAGTGAAGGAAGCCTTGCACGAGATCGGCATCCAGGGGATGACGGTCACGGAAGTGAAAGGCTTCGGTCGCCAGAAGGGCCACACCGAGCTCTACCGTGGCGCCGAGTACGTGGTCGACTTCCTGCCCAAGATCAAGCTCGAAGTCGCCGTCACAGACGACATGAAGGACAAGGTCGTCGAAGCGATCGTGGGCGCCGCAAACACGGGCCGCATCGGCGATGGCAAGATTTTCGTACTCCCGATGGAAGAAGCCGTGCGTATCCGCACCGGTGAGCGCGGCGCCGAGGCGGTCTAGCCCCCGCGGTTCTGGCCGCCTATTGGCCCAATTTCGGCGAGCGCAGCAGCGCAGTGAGGCCTAGCGTTCGACCTCCCGAAACCCTGGGCCCCGTGCCGCATCCACGGTATCGGGGTTCTACGTTTGGGCTGGCAGCGGAGGTTAGAATCGGCACGTGGCGGCACGAAGATTCAAGCGTGGGACGACCTTGGGCAAGTATCGGCTCAATCGTCGGATCGGACGCGGCGCCCTCGGCACGGTGTGGCGCGCTCGGGATACCGTCGAGGATCGCGATGTCGCGCTGAAGGTCGTTTCGCCGGAGCGAGTGCAGGAGCATGGCCGCAACGCCATCGAGCACGAAGCGCGGGTCGCGACCCGGCTCTCCCATCCGAATATCGCGGCCATTCGGAATGCGGACTGGGTCGACGGCCATTTCGTCATGGCCAGTGATCTCGCGGTATCGAGTCTCGCCGACTACGCCGGCGCCCGACGTTCAGGAGATCTCGCGCTTTCGATCATTCGCCAGATTGCGGCCGGTCTCGCCTACGCCCATGAGCATCGAGTGCTTCATCGGGACGTGAAGCCCGAGAACATCCTGATCTTCAAGGATCGGCATGCCGCCCTCTGCGATTTCGATGTTGCCCGGCTGACGACGGGTCGGACCGTGGCTTACACCGATGCCGGCACCCTCGGATACATCGCGCCGGAGCAAGCCTACGGTCGCACCAAACTCGCGAGTGATGTGTTCTCGCTAGGCCTGATTTCGTACGAGCTGCTGACGGGTGTGTTGCCGACGTGGCCTTTTGATTGGCCCTTCATCGGTCACGAGCGATTCGAGCGGAAGGTGCCTGCGCCGATTCAACCGGTTCTGCGCAAAGCGGCCGCGTTCGATCCCCGTCGTCGCTATGCGAACGCTGTCGTGTTCCACGAGGCGCTCGAAGCGGCGTTCAGACGAGCGGCGGATCCGCCGGCTCAAAAGCGTGCGGTTCGACGACGGCTGTCCTCGCCGGTGCGGAGCCCGCTCGAGGTCCAAGCTGAGGCGTTTCGGCGCCAGCACGGCGCGGCGCTCGGTATGCGATACCAGTGCTTCCGTTGCGAGGGACCCATCGCCGAATCGATGGCGGTCTGTCCGTGGTGCGGGACGCGCGACAACTCGTTCCGAGACATCACCAGCTATCCGCTGGTTTGCCCGGACTGCGAACACGGGGTCAAGGCTGAGTGGACAGCATGTCCCTGGTGCTCGCGCGGTCGGTTGGCCGGAAACGGACGACCTCCACGCAAGGATCCGAAAGCCGAACGAACCTGTGCGAAGCCGGGCTGCGACGGTCAGCTCCAATCGTTCATGCGCTACTGCCCGCGTTGCAAACAAAAGCCGAAGCGGTTGTGGAGCCATCTCCATCTACCGAATCGCTGCAAGCGCTGTCGCTGGCCGGTCTCGCGTTCGTTCTGGCGCTTCTGTCCGTGGTGCGGACGCAAGGAGCCGGAAGCCGGGGCCTACGGAAGTTAGGTGCTGGCCGTTGGCCGGTACAGGATCAGCGCGAGATCATCGGCCTTCGACGGTGTGTCGCCGTTCGGCTCGGTCATGCGCCTCGAACATTCGTTGGCCATTTCCAGCGCGGCGTCGAACAGGGGACCGCTCCGGACGCGTTCCACGATCTCGTTGAGGCCTAGGTTGTCGAGGATGCCGTCACTCGCGAGAACGACCGTGTCGCGTGGCGCGAGCTCGACGGCGGGCCCGATCTCGATGCGCATGTCGGGCGCGCCGACCGCGTTCGAAATCACGTGCCGCATGGCGTGGCTCATGGCCTCCTGCTCGTCGAGCAGGCCCGCCTCGATCGCGTAACCGACCGGCGAATGCGGAACCGTCTGGTGCTTGATCTTGCCGCGGCCCCCGATGACAAACAGTGCGGAGTCACCGACGTGGTAGGGGCGCAACCGTCGGCCGTCGATTTCGGCGGCAACGAACGTCGTTGCCGAGCCGGCGCCGCGTTCCATCAGTGCGCGATTCGCGGCCTCGACCGCGTCCAGGATGGCGCTGCGCAGGGGGCGATCCGTTTCGGATTCGAGAACGGAATCCCAGAGCTGCTCGAGCAAGTGGTTCGACGCATTGGCTCCGGCCGGCTGCCCACCCACACCATCGGCCACGGCGAGCACGCCACCGCCCGGTCGAACCGGGAAGACACCGAGAGCGTCCTCGTTGCCCCCCTCCGCGCGGTGCGGCGCGGCGCGCGTGATGGCGACCGCCTCGCCCGAACCAAAGGGGAGTCGGTCGGGTTCGGTTTGGGACACCGCGGCGAAGAGGCGTCCGAGGCGGGTGTCGGTAGCGCTCAGTCGGGATTCCCCAGGCCGAGGACCTGTTCCATGTCGTAGAGACCGGGAGCTTGTTCCACCAACCATGCGGCGGCTCTGACTGCGCCATGTGCGAAGTGATCCCGCGTTGCAGAGCGGTGGACGAGTTCGAGTCGCTCGCCGGCGCCCACGAACATCAGAGTGTGTTCGCCGGGATTGTCGCCACCGCGCAATGTCTGGATCCCGATCGCGCTATCGGGTCGAGGTCCCGTAAGGCCCTCGCGGGCGAGCACGGCATGATCGTCGAGGCCTTGCCCACGCCCCTCCGCCACGGCTTCACCGATTCGGAGTGCGGTTCCGCTCGGTGCATCGACCTTGGCGGAGTGATGGATCTCGAAGATCTCGGCATCGAAGCCGGGGCCTAGCAATTCTGCGGCGCTGCGGGCGAGGTGGAACAGGACGTTCACGGCTACCGAAAAGTTCGCCGCACGCACGATCGCGACGCGTTCGCCCAACGCCTCGATCTCCTTCTTCTGCGCCGTCGAAAATCCGGTGGTGCCGACGGCACAGGGCACGCCGGCGTCCGCGGCAAGTCGCAACAAGGAGAGAGTCGCATCGGGCGGAGCGAACACGATGGCAACATCGACGGCTGCGAGCGCGTCGGCAGCATCCGCAGCGAGCTGGACGCCTGATGCTAGTTCGGTGCCGAGGGCAGGATGGCCCGGCGCTTCTAGTGCCGCGCCGAGTGACAGCGCCGCGTGTCCCTCGAGGGCCGCGCGAATTCGCTCCCCCATACGGCCCATCGCGCCCACCACGAGAACACGACCGCTCATAGAAGTCCGTATTCTTTGAGTGCGACCTGCAATCGTTCCTTCGCCGGCTGGCTCATCGGTGTGAGCGGCAGGCGCAGCTCATCGCCGATCAGTCCGCGCAGGGCGAGGGCCGTCTTGAGCGGGATCGGATTGGTCTCGCAGAAGAGCACGTCGAATACCGGTCGGAGCTGGTAGTAAACGTCCTTCGCGCGGCCGGGATCGCCGCTGCGCCACGCCCGCACCATTTCGACCACATCGTTGGGGACGAGGTTCGAGGCGGTAGAGATCACCCCGTGCCCGCCGATGGCAAGCAGCGGGAGTGCTGCCCAGTCGTCGCCCGACAGCACCGCGAAATCTTCGGGGACGCACGAGATCAACTCCGCGATCTGGTCGAGATCGCCGCAGCTCTCCTTCACGCCGACGACTTCCTCAATCTCGGCGAGTCGCGAAAACGTCTTGGGCAGGATGTTCGACGCGGTGCGCCCCGGAATGTTGTAGACGATCAAGGGAAGCACCGTCTCGGCAGCGACGGCCTTGTAGTGCTCGACGATGCCCTCTTGGGTCGGCTTGTTGTAGTAGGGCGAAATCAAGAGCGCACCGTCGGCGCCGGCTTCCTTCGCGTGCTGCGTCAGCAGGATCGCCTCGCGGGTCGAGTTCGAACCGGTGCCGGCGACGATGCGAACACGACCCCGAGCCGCTGAAACCACCACCTCGACCACGCGAGAATGTTCGGCGTGGGAGAGCGTGGCGGATTCGCCGGTCGAGCCGCAGGGGACGAGCCCGTCGACGCCGGCCGCGATCTGGATCTCCACCAGTTCAACAAGCGCGCGTTCGTCGACCTGGCCGTCCTTGAACGGAGTGACCAATGCAGTGAGGACGCCTTCGAACATCTCAGCCCTCCTCGATTTCGATCTCGCCGGTGAACACCGTCGCCGCGGGACCCGTCATGAATACGCTTTCCGAGCCGCCCTTCCAGGCGATCTCGAGATCTCCACCGCGCAGCTCGATCCGAACGCGCTCATCGACGATACCGCGCAACATCGATGCGACGGCCACCGCGCAGGCGCCGCTGCCACAAGCCAGCGTTTCACCCGTGCCTCGCTCGAAGGTTCGTTGGCGCAGATGGTCGCGCGCTACGACTTCGACGAACTCCACGTTGACGCGATTCGGGAACGCCGCGTGGTGCTCGATCGCCGGGCCCACGCGAGCGACCGGGTAACCATCAACGTCGTCGACAATGGTGATGCAGTGCGGATTGCCCATCGAGATGGCGGAGACGGTGAGCGTTTCGCCGAGAACCTCGAGCGGCACGTCAAGTACCGGTCCGTCGCCAGAGCGATCGCCTAGCGTCGTCGGAATCTTCGCGGGCGCGAGAACGGGCGGTCCCATATCCACGATGATGCAAGCCTCACCGGCGTTACCGCCGGCGTTTTGCGGCTTTCCAAGAACTGGGTCATTGCCAAGATCATGACGGTATATGTGGAGTTTATCCGCAATGTACCGGTGCTTTTGCAGATCCTGCTGTGGTACGGCATTTTTATCGAAACATTTCCCGGGCCCCGTCAGGCCGAGCCCCTGCTGGGTGGCGGACTGGTGGTGACCAATCGCGGTGTCTACGTGCCGGCGCCGGTCACTGAAAGCGGTTTCGGGTATGTGCTCATCGCCTTTGTGCTGGCGATTATCGGCATCATCTATTTCCGCCGTTACGCCAAAAAAGTTCAGGAAGAGACCGGCAAGGCCTATCCGGTCATGTGGATCAGCCTGGCTATACTTGTTGTCCCGGCCCTAATCGTGTTCCTGATCATGGGTTCGCCGTTGACCTGGGGATATCCCGAACTGAAGGGCTTTAATTTCCAGGGCGGCATATTTGCCCGAAATTCGTTGCTGGCGTTGTGGTTTGCCTTGTCGCTGTATACCGGGGCGTTCATCGCGGAAAACGTCCGCGCCGGCATTCTGGCGATCAGTTCGGAGAATATCGCTTTTTGGAAATAGAATCGTCTCTCTCCAAAAACGATGCGCATTTGTACTGGCGGGAACGCGAAGTCGCGGAGTATTCTCTGGCGAACCGTTTATGAAAGAACTCCTTTTTGTCCTCGTCGGTCTCGTCCTTTTCGGCGGGCTGATTCTTATGATGATCTACAACGGCCTGGTCCGGAAACGGAACATGGTCCGAAATAGTTTCAGCAGTATCGACGTGAATTTGAAGAAGCGCGCCGATCTGATTCCCTCGCTCGTGAATACGGTGAAAGGTTACGCCAAACACGAACAGGATACGCTGACGCGGGTCGTCGAGTTGCGGAACCGTGTAATGGAATCGCGGAATGAGAGCGAACGCTTTCGCCTCGAAGGCCAAATCGGCCCGGCCATGGGAAAAATATTCGCTCTTTCCGAAAACTACCCCGAACTGCGATCCAACGAAAATTTTCTCAACCTGCAACGCAACCTCACCGAGATCGAAGAACAAATCTCGGCTGCCCGTCGCGCCTACAACGCCGCTGTTTTTGAGATCAACAATTCGGTGGAATCCTTTCCCTCCAACCTGATCGCGAGTCAGTTCGGATTCACCAGACACAATTTTTTCGAGGCCAACGAATCGGATCGGGAATCGGTTGCGGTACGAATGTGAGGAAGAGAGCAGCGAAATAAATGACCAGTATCGAAAGCATCATCAATCA
>JAVJHY011742660.1:0-40146 GCA_035593235.1 Phascolosoma agassizii
TTCCCCTGCTTACAACGAAAAATTTTGGTTTTCGAATAGGTTTTTCATGATTCAACCTATTGGTGATAAGAATTTTGGCAGAACGGTAGAGGAGGCAATTGCGCCATGTTTTAGTGGAGTTTGGGAAGCCAGACTGTGGGCATTGCCAGGCGCTACTTCAAGAATTGGAGCTGGTCCAAGCTGAAGTTAAAGATCTGCTTTTCATTTATAAGATGAATGTACAGGAAAACTTTCTGATTCCTGGAGAGCTAGAAATCCACTCCCTCCAAACTTTGGCCTTGTATGTCGACGGCCAATTTGCAACTTTTATTGGTGGTATTGGAAAGAAACGGGAACTTCTTCAGCAATTAATGAAATGGATGGCTTCCCCGCATGAGACCCTTCTCGAATGGCTCCATTCTCGAATTTTGTGCAGTTTTCTCGCTCATCACCCTCAACGACCCCAGCGATATAAAAACCGAAATAGACTTTCCTTGTCTAAGGTTTCATTACTTCCTTTTTTCATGCTTCCTTCCAGAATTTTAACCCCTCTCAGCATTTTTTCTTTCAAAACAATTACGAACATTGCCTTGTCCGAACGCAGCTTTTACAATTTCACCTGACGGACAGACGCCCAACTTTTCACAATTGTCACTCTTGGAGGTAGAGAAATGATGATTCGGACACATTATGCCTTAGCATTAAAGACTCTGATAATTATGGCTTCATTCTTTCTTGGCTTCAGTGTATGCCACAGTTATTCATGGTTTATCGGTGAAGCTTCGGCCACAGAAGCCCTACAATTGATTGGCACTCATTCTTCTGATTCCCCAAATACAACGCCTCCCTCAAGCCTCTATGACTTTACAATGAATGACATTGATGGCAATCCTCTCTCCCTCAACCAATTCAAAGGAAAAGTCATGATGATCGTCAACACGGCCAGCTTTTGCGGCAACACCCCTCAATATGAAGGCCTCCAAACTCTCTATAAACGCTATCGAGAAAAAGGATTTACTATTCTTGCCTTCCCTGCAAATGACTTTGGCAAACAAGAACCGGGAAATAATAAGGAAATTGCGGAATTTTGTTACACTAAGTATTCCCTGGAGTTCCCATTATTCAGCAAAATCACAGTCCTGGGAGATCAAAAACATCCCCTTTATCGCTACCTCACAGAGGGTACAGCCTTTCAAGGAGAAATCAAGTGGAATTTCCAAAAATTTCTCGTCGATCAGACAGGACATGTCATTGCCCGATACGCCCCAAAGCAAAAACCACTGACTCCTCAAATTGTAAGTGATATTGAAAAGGCCTTGAAGAATTCTTAACGCCTGGCTAGATACACAGTTGGCCGAAGCATCCGAGCTCCCTGTCGTGACAAAATAATTAAAAGCTGAACAGGACTTTAATAGAGGGGGGGAGGCTTGCGGCTATTTCTTTTTTAATGATCCCAATTCCGCCTTTGTGCTTTTCTATAAAACGGAGAAGAATGCCATGAGAACGAATAACTCGCGGAGGGGTTTCGCCACTCACTTGCTTCATTTTCACCCAATGCACTGCCAGTCGCCCCTCGGACATTTTTAAGATTTTCTGAACAAATTGCTGATGCTCCGGAGAGTCTGGCTCCCGATCATAGACACGGGAAAGAACATGATTAGGCCATTCCGTTTGTTGTTTTAAAAATATCCGAGCGACAAGGCTGGATAGTTCCTCCGGGGTCCCGGCCAGAGGATTATCTCGATTAACAATAATCGCGAATGAATCTTCCGCCAAGCATGTTGAAGCCCAAGCAAAAAGAATCAAAACGCTCCAAAGGACGTCGACTTCTCTGGTGCCTCCCCATGGGCTATACCTGGACAAAGTTTGTACACAAAAGGCCAACAGGATAGGCTTTGCACTTCTCATAAGAATCTAAAATTTCGCAAAAGTAATTCCTGGGAAATTTCAGATTTAATACATTCGAAAAAATTTTGAAGGAATGAATGATTTTTGAAGGGATTATCATACACATGGAAATCCAAAAAAAATCACTCAGATAGACCTGTTAATAAATAACTTTTCGTTTACAGTAATTCATTTTTACGTATGATTACCTGTTTGCTTTTCTATGCATTTTTAAACAATATTATTTCATCTTTCTCTCCACGTTCTTTTTTCAATGCCTTGTTTTATTAGATATTTTATGCGATTATTACATTCTGAATTTTAATTGGCACTCCAATTGCTTAAAAATTAATAATTATCAAAAAAAATTCATGTTCAATAGATTAGCATTATATTTTTTTCTTTTCTAAAACCTTCGAGGGTATCAATACTTTTCATTCCTGTTTTACCTTCCCCCCATTAATACCTGCTAGAAGTTCATATGGCTTCTAATTTCATATTTTATCCAGGCGTTCTGGTTCAGTTTCTTACATAACTCCGATTAACTTTCTGCTTACCTAGACCAATTCGAAAAATTGGTCTTGAGGATGGTTTATGCCTTTTCGCAGGAAAATTTTGCTTAAAATGCTACAGGTCGCAGACCTCATGCTTATCGGCCTAGCATTTTTGGTTTCCACTTGGGCGTTCTATGCCCAGAACAATAGTCTTTTGCCTTTTGAAGATTTTTTTTCCCTTCGAATAAAAATGGAAAATTTCCTCATTGGAATGAGCGTGATGGGAATTTGGCATCTTATCTGTACATCTCTGAATCTTTATGAGTCCAAACGGCTTTCAACAATAGCAGAAGAAATTATTGATATTCTTAAGGTCACGTCTCTAGGCACTTTGCTTACTGCAGCAGCGGCCTTCTTCCTCCAGATCGACATGGTCTCATCGGGATTCCTCCTAACCTTTTGGATCCTAGTTAGTTTTTTGATGTGTATCAGCCGCCTAAGTATTCGAGGGGCCTTGTCCTTGATGAGACGTAAAGGCAGAAACTTACGCAATATCGTCATTGTTGGAACCAATCAACGTGCCTTGAAATTTGCCGAGGAAATTAAGACAAAACAAGACTTAGGCTATCGTCTCCTGGGGTTTGCAGATGAACCTTGGGAAAGACTCGATCACCAAGACATTAAGAGTGGCTCCATTATTTCTTCATTAGAAACATTTCCCGAATTTATTCGAACCTATTCGGTCGATGAAGTTGTGATTGCCCTCCCCCTACGGTCATATTATTTCCAAGCTTCTCAAATTGTGGCTCAATGCGAAGAACAAGGGATAATTGTGCGTATGATGGGAGATCTTTTTTCCCAAAAACGCGCAAAATCTTCCATCGATGAAGTGGGAACTTATCCCACATTAACTCATCATACTGGTGCCATCGGCGATCAGGCCATTTTCATCAAGCGAATGATTGATTTGCTCATTGCCATCCCTTCAGTTCTTCTTCTTCTCCCATTTTTTGCCTTTATCGCAGCCATCATCAAAATCGCATCTCCTGGTCCAGTGTTTTTCATCCAAGAACGAGTAGGATTGAGTAAACGGTTATTTCAGCTCGTCAAATTCCGCACGATGGTTCAGGACGCGGAATCACGGCAAGCAGACCTCGAGCATTTGAACGAAGTCAATGGGGCCGCATTCAAAATTACCAATGATCCTCGTATCACTGCCCTTGGCCATTTCTTGCGAAAAACCAGCATTGATGAACTTCCACAACTCATTAATGTTATTCATGGAGATATGAGCCTGGTTGGGCCACGCCCCCTTCCCCTTCGTGACCTTCGAGAATTCAATGAAGATTGGCAACGGCGACGATGGAGTGTGAGACCTGGGCTGACGTGTCTATGGCAAGTCAGTGGGCGAAGCTCACTCTCCTTTACCAAGTGGATGGAACTCGACCTGCAATATATTGATAAATGGACGCTCTGGTTAGACTTGAAAATCTTATTTAAGACCATTCCCGCCGTGATGAAAGGAACCGGAGCAACTTAATACACGTATTTACAGCTCAACCTAAGCAACTCTTCAAAAATCGGCATCACCCCAAAGTCCCTAGATGTTTAACTAATTGGCATAAAGGACAACTCATTTTAACTAATTTTGAGAAATCCTTTAGCTATGGTAGGGTTCGTTGAAACTTTTTTGTAGAAAAGAAATCCCAATGCCTTTACGATACAACCATTAGGCCCTGAGCTGCGGGAGGCCAAGAGCCTAACCTAGGCACACCCCTCAAGCAGATAATCGATTCAACCATAGACATACATAAACTAGGTGCAGGAACCATTCCCCTTCAGTGTTCAAGGTGCTACTATCGTCTGATTAAATTGGTAAAATCAAAATATTTTTCTCCCGATCCTTAAGCTGCAGTCCTTCTAACTCAATAAGGTATTTTTAGAGTGGAACTCGACAGCAAAATTTATATTGCCGGCCATAAGGGCATGGTAGGGTCTGCTATTTTCCGCACTTTGCTGGCAAGGGGCCATACCAATATGGTCATCAAAACCCGATCTGAACTCGACCTCACTCGCCAGGCAGCTGTGGAACAGTTCTTTATGAAAGAGAAACCGGAATATGTCTTCGTGGGCGCGGCAAAAGTAGGGGGAATTTTGGCTAATGCCACCTACCCAGCTGATTTCATTTACCAGAATTTAGCGATTCAAACAAATATTCTACATGCAGCCTATCTCACAGGGGTCAAACGAATATTGTTTCTTGGGAGCGTGTGCATCTATCCCAAGCATTGCCCGCAACCGATCAAAGAAGACTATCTCATGACCGGCGCATTGGAGCCAACAAATGCACCCTATGCCGTGGCTAAAATTTCTGGAGTTGCCATGTGTGAAGCGTATAATCGGCAGTATGGAACACAGTTCCTCTGTGGGATGCCGACCAACCTCTATGGAACAGGTGATAACTTTGATTTAGAAACCAGTCACGTGTTACCAGCCTTGATTCGAAAATTTCATGAGTCTAAGATTCACCATACTCCTGTGACTCTTTGGGGCACGGGACAAGCGAGGCGAGAATTTCTCCACGTAGATGATTGTGCCAACGCTTCATGCTTTCTTATGAATCTTGAGCCCAAACTATTCCAGAGCTTGCTCAATAATCCTGTAGGCCCCTTAGTGAATATTGGAAGTGGGGAGGATATCAGCATTTCTGAATTAGCGGAATTGGTAAAAGATTTAATTGGGACTTCAGAAGATATACAATGGGATAGGAGCAAACCAGACGGAACGCCTAAGCGAAAGCTAGACATGAATCATCTGCATACCCTTGGCTGGCAACCAAAAATCCCTCTTTCTGATGGGATCACAATGACCTATGATTGGTATCTCACTCAAAAGACCTCATCACACCTTGCTCAGACGCTGTCATGAATATGTTTAGCACACAACAAGAGAGATTGACTGGTCCTGCGGATTCTTTGTTCGGGACGGTTCAAAAAATTTCAGCTTGTCCACCAAAATTTGACCTCTTCGGCATAGGCATTAGTCAAATTGATTACCAACAAGCCACGGACCTCCTTATCAAAGCCGCCCAAGAGCGACGGTCGATGATTGTAGATCATATGCCTGTCCATGGCTTGATCGAGGCCACTTCAAGCCCTGCACTTAAAGAAAAAATAAACCAGTTTGATATTGTTGCGCCAGACGGCCAACCCGTTCGATGGGCCTTAAATCGATTTCATCACACAAATCTATCTGATCGAGTCTACGGTCCCGAGCTTATGCTACGGTTATGTGGACAAGCGGAACAGAAAAATATTGGGATCTATCTCTATGGAAGCCAACCTCTCGTCTTAGAAAAATTACAACACAATCTTCTTCGACAATTTCCTTCGCTGCGCATTGTTGGATTCGAGGCACCACCGTTTCGTCCCCTCACACCAGCGGAAGATAGCGCCATGATAGAACGGATCAATCAGAGTGGAGCTGGACTTATTTTTTTAGGGTTGGGGTGCCCGAAACAAGAACACTTCGCTTTCGATCACCGTGGGAAAATTCAGGGAGTACAAATGTGTGTCGGAGCCGCGTTTGATTTCCATGCTGGTCTAAAAAAAATGGCTCCTCCTTGGATGCAACGACACAGCTTAGAATGGTTATTTCGTTTGTGTTGCGAGCCTCAGAGGTTATGGCAAAGGTACCTTGTTACCAATTCACTGTTTGTCTGGAAAATCTTAAGGCACGAAATAGGTATTGTGAATTGACTCAAACAATGAGTACGACGTTTCGAGTATTAAGCCATTAGTTTCCCCCAACATCCACTCTTAACAGTGAGGAAACCCTTGAAAATACTTTGTCTTGGTGGTGCTGGATTTATCGGTTCGCATTTAACTGCTCGACTGCTCAAAGAAGGACACACCGTCATTGTAATCGACAAGGATCACTCCAAAATTGAAGAGTGGTTAAGTATCTCACGATTACGCGTGGTGAAGGCAGACATTCGACAACCTGACTGGGGTTTGGTTGATTTAGTGCAGGAGTCTGATCTAGTCATTGATCTCATTGCCTATGCCAACCCTGGCCTCTATGTCAAAATGCCATTAGAGGTTTTTCATTTAAACTTTACAGAAAATCTCAAAATTGCTGAGGCCTGTGCTCAGCAAAACAAACGACTCATTCAATTTTCAACATGTGAAGTCTACGGCAAAACACCCGCGAGTTTTCTGAATGGTCAACTACAGAATCCTGATGACGCTCGACATGCCACTTTTGCAGAAGACACCACAAATTTGATTATGGGACCAGTCGAAAGGCATCGATGGATTTACGCATCTGCAAAACAGTTATTAGAGAGGGTGCTCCATGCGTATGGCCTAGAACAGGGATTCAACTATTCGATAATCCGTCCCTTTAACTTCATCGGTCCAAAAATTGACTTCCTCCCTAGTGAATGTGAGGGAATTCCCCGAGTCTTTTCGTTTTTCATGGATGCTCTCCTTCATGGAGGAATAATGAAGCTTGTAGATGGAGGTCATCACCGCCGATGTTATACCTATATCGATGACGCCATAGACTGCATCTACAAAATCGTTCTCAATCCTAATGGTGTTTGTGATAAACAAATATTTAATATCGGAACTCCAGAAAATGAAATATCGATTCACGGACTGGCCCTTCTCATGAAAGATCTGTATTCGAAAAACTTCCAGCAGACTGATGCACCGATGCCTGAAATTCTGACTGTTTCTGGAGAAGAGTTTTATGGTAAAGGCTACGAAGATTCCGACAGACGCATACCTGATATCACCAAGGTAAAGACTTTATTGGGATGGAAACCGAAGTGGAAACTCAATGACTTGGTATTCGCCACCATGGAGTCATTTATCACCGAATTTCAAGAATCAAAAGCACGAAAAACCCTCGAAGGAGAGGTCAAGGTTTAATTGCCACTCTGAAAGAGTCAGGGGGCTAATGAAAGAACCGTTTACATATTAATTTTTCACATAACACTCATTCACGTTTCCCCTCAAGATAAATCAAAACCTAGTAGGAGATCGCGGTGAAGATCCTCCATCTTTACCGTGACTTATGGTTGGACGGAGGCATTCCCTATCAAACACGATGCCTTATTGAGGGGCAAATCAAGTCCGAGTGTACCCTAACTTCTTTTGCTCAAAAAGGCCGGCCACCGGAGACATGGTCACATTTACTACAATCAAACCATGTAGCAGCCATATCTTCTGGACTCAAGAGTCTATTCCAACTCCGTAAAATCCTAAAGACTAGCAAACCTGACCTTGTTCATATTACCGGATTATGGATTCCCATTCATCAACTTTGGGCCTTGGAAGTTTACCGAGAAAATATTCCGTATGTCGTGTCCACCCATGGGAATCTGAGTCCTTATGGCATGAATGTTCGCTTTGGGGGGAAAAAACAAATCCTTTCACGAATCTGGATTAAAAAATTTTGGCACCATTTTTTGGACTTTCCTCTTTTAAAAAATGCGGCGGCTATCCACGTTCATTCACAGTACGAGAAAGACCTTGTCAAATTTTCAGGATTACAAAAAGTCTTTATTGCCCCAAATGGAATTCAACCAGAATGGGTAAGACCAGATGATGCCAAACCCCGAAAGGTACATACCCCCCCAACCTTTTTACACTTAGGGCGATTGGATATTTATCACAAAGGCCTTGATTTAGTTTGTGAAGCCCTGAAAGGTTTTGTCCGAACTGATCCCTGCCAAACATTGAAAGTCATCCTAGCGGGTCCTACAGTAAAAGATTCTCGACAAATGTTAGAACGGCTAGCCAAACAACTTGGGAATGGGATTCTCGAGATCAGAGATGGAGTATGGGGAAAAGATAAAGAAAAAATTTGGCAAGAAACGGATTATTTTTTCAACCTGTACCGATATGCGGGAATGGCAATCGCTCCCTCGGAGGCCATCGCTCAAGGAATCCCACTTATTGCCACACAGGAAGGCCATTTTGGGGATTGGGCTAAAGATGGAGAGTTTGGGATTCAAGTTCCTTTGGATAGTGCAAAGCTTCACGAAACCATCGCTTCACTCTTGCAACTGCCAAACACAGACTATCAACGTCTTTCAAAAAACGCGATGAATTTTGCCAGGGCATATAGTTGGGATAGGGTAGCAACTAACGTCACTCATGAATATCGCAAGATTCTCAATTAAGAAGATATGAATGAACATTCAAGACTACTTCAAGGAAATGACACGAGCATTCCCCTGCAAGAAAGGTTACGTAGAAAAACCGCAAAAGAGTTTCGCCTTTATGTTGATACCGTTACTTTTTGACTTGTCAAAGCTCAGAGTAACAATTAGTACCTCTTAGAATGGATCAGGTTATTTCTTTTAAGAAAAAGACTCGGTGGAATCAATAAGCAAGGGGGATAAGCGCTAATGAATCAGACCGTACAGTTTATGCTAAAGGCTTAACTACTCATCAATTGGCACTCTATCAGAGTTGTGAATCATGGAATATCGGAGTTTAGGATCAACAGACTTACGGCCTTCAGTAATAGGATTTGGTTGTAGTCGGATTGCATCACTTAATAATTCACATACGAAACTTGATGCCATCTCACTCATTCAAAAAGCCGTAGATAGGGGAATTAATTTCTTTGACACGGCAGATAGCTACGGGTGTGGTGACAGTGAAAGAATATTAGGCAAGGCTGTGAGAGGCCTGCGGAGTGAACTCATCATTTGCTCCAAAGCAGGCTATGATTTTGGCCATTTTCAAAAAATAATTAAATGGGTCAAGCCTCTGGCAAAGCGTATTTTAGGCAAAGTTTCAGCAACACACAATCCATCATTATATGTGCGGAACCAAGTCTCAAGACAAAATTTTTCACCAGCTCATATCAAAGCTTCCATTGAAGGCAGCTTACGCCGTCTTGGAACAGATTACTTAGATTTATTTTTATTACATAGTCCACCAGTAACCGTACTTCAAAATGAAGAGCTTCTTAAAACCCTGGAAAACCTAAAAGCTAAGGGAATGATTCGCTATTTTGGAGTATCGTGTGCGACGAGTGAGGATGCGCTCAATTGTTTAACGATCCCTGAAATTTCAGCCTTACAACTTGCCGTACATATACAAGAAAACAATACCCTCAAAAAAATATTGCCATTGGCCATCGAAAAAGGAATTCCAATTATTGCGCGTCAACCCTTCGCAGGAGGGTCGGTATTCGCACACCCCCCACTTCTTGACTTCGCGAAGACAAACCCCACGTGTACGATTGCACAAATTTCTTTAAAATTTGTTGCACAACTCAATGGGGTTGGGGTTATCTTACCGGGAATTTCTTCGCTTCAACATCTGGATGACAACTGCAAAATCCTCTCTCTGCCTTCACTCTCATCTGATGAAATGGATGTTTTGAGTTCATGAATAGATATAGGGCCGATAAAATTTAATGCTACTTGATGCACGCCATATCCAAAAAGACACGGTCCTTACAAGTGATGTCTGTATCGTTGGTGCTGGAGCTGCGGGGATCACCCTCGCCCTTGAATTAGCTAAGGAGGGAATACAGGTAATCTTGTTAGAAGCCGGGGGTCAGAAATGGAACCCTGAAACTCAAGACTTATATAAAGGGACAGTGTTAAATCCCAACATTCATGCTCCTCTGGAACGATATCGGCATCGACGACTTGGTGGAACAACCGCCGTGTGGGGTGGCCGCTGCATCCCATTCGACAATATTGATTTCGAACACCGTGAATATATGCCTCATAGCAGTTGGCCGATTAGCCGGAAGGATCTCGAGCTTTTCTATCGAATCGCGCAAGAATACTGTCATTGCGGAAATTTCACGTATCTCGTGAAGGAGGCCGTACCCTCCGCCCCTGTACATATGATTCCAGGATTTCAAGATGGTGATGTTGTCACCAGTGTTCTTGAAAGATTTAGTCTTCCAACCCATTTTGGAGAATCGTATTTCGAAAAGCTAAAGACCGCCCCGAATATACAACTTATCCTCAACGCTAATTGCCTGAATATCAATGTCACAAACGATGGCCGTCGCGTCTCTGGCTTACAACTGTCCTCCTTGGAGAAAAATGTTTTTGAGGTCAAAGGCCAAGCAGTTGTACTCTCTGCTGGAGGGCTGGAAGTGACACGCCTCCTTCTTGCATCAAATCAATTCCATAAGGCTGGGATAGGCAATCATGCTGGGTGGCTTGGACGATGTTATATGTCTCACATTTCCGGGAATATCTGTGACGTCAAACTCACGTGCGATCCAAATCAGGTAGTATTTGGGTACGAAGTAGACCCAGATGGGGTCTATTGTCGACGACGTCTTTGGACTTCAGAGGAGGCTCAACGGAAGAATAAAATCTTGAATTTTGTTGCGATGCTTGACAATCCGCCAATGTATAACCCTAACCATCGTAATGGGGTTCTCTCCTTGGCTTTTTTTGCAAAGAATATCCAAGCGATTCAAAGAAGAATCCCTCCTGAATATAGCAAACAACTGGCGATGGGACACACCAGCAGTCAGGTCTATGCCCAACACTTACGAAATGTATTAACTGATATTCCTAGCATTCTTTATACCATGCCTCAATTTGCTTATAAACGATTCCTCAAAAAACGCATTATGCCTTCTCTTGTGATGAAAAATAAATCAAATACCTATAGTCTTCACTATCACACAGAGCAGTCGCCAAATTTTGATAGTACGGTAAAGCTCTCTAATGATCGAGATACCTTTGGCATTCCCCGCTTACTCGTTGACTTTAGAGTTACAGACCTAGACGTAGAAAGCATTGTTCGTTCACATCAACTCATTGACCAGCAACTCCAAAAGTATCGTTGCGGTAAAGTTGCTTTTAATCAACAGGATGTCCGGGGACATATTCGAGAACAGATTGGAGTGGGAGGGCACCATATTGGAACAACAAGAATGGCCAAGGACGAGTCAAAAGGGGTCGTGAATGAACATTGTCGCGTTCATGGATTACGAAATTTATTTATTGCCAGTAGTTCAGTATTCCCCACGTCTAGCCAAGCAAATCCTACACTGACAATTGTGGCCATTGCAGCACGAATTGCTGCCCACTTAAAGGAAAATTTACAGCAACTTTGACCATATTAAGCCAAGCGAGGGTCTATCAAAAATGGTGAATGAATCAATCCAGACGGCTTATCTAAAAGAAAAAGCGACGAACTATGATGAAAGACGTTTCAGTCAACTAAGTGGTCAGATTGTTCACAATATCGAGCTAGACATGCTCAACAAAGTCTTACCGTACCTTTCTCAAGACGCTGCAATACTGGAGGTAGGTTGCGGAACAGGTCGACTTTTAGTTGAGATGGTTCAAAAAGGTTATCGTGTTGATGGAACTGATGCATCACCAGATATGCTATCAATTTGCAAAGATAAAATCAGTGATTTTTCAAGTGATTTCCAACCTCGCCTCGGGGAAGCGAGCCAATTACCTTATTCAGATCAGAGCTTTGATTTCACCTATTGCATTCGGTTATTAAATCAAACTGAATCATCCAACTACGCGCTGCGTGTTATTGAAGATATGTTGAGAGTCACAAAACAAGGTGGGTATACTTTGGTTGAATTTAGTAATGCATACAGAGCACCAATTCGGAACCCCAAGGGTCAAGATGTCCTTCTCCGCCCGCAAGACATTATTAATCGAGGCAAAGACTGTAAAGCCATTCCAGTTTGGTGTAATGGGGCATTTTTTCTCAATATGGGTATTTTTCATATGATGCCTCAGTCTTCATTAAATATTTTATGGAGGATAGATAGAACGATGGGAACCCTTTTCCCACGATTCTGTACACGAGGGTACGTTCTTTTTCAAAAACAATAAACATGTGTTCTTCTTGATGTGAATGTCATCATTAATCAACCTTACGCTTCCTGTTTTACCCCTCAAAAAAATGACCACCACCTACCTGTCATGCAAGCCTTAAATGAGTGAATTTTCAATAAGAATTTCACAATCTTCTCATTGAGAGAAGCTCATTTTAGCGACTCGCTTTATTTCGTCAAATCATCAAGAGATTTTTCATGAGGACCTTAAAAATTGGTTTTGTTGTGTCGCAAGTTGCTAATGCCAGGGGCTTCGAGAATGTCGTTTCTGGCCATGTCCAGCTCCCAATTTATACAATGAAGTTAGTTAAGGAAGGTAAAAATGATGTTCAACTATTGACGACAGAGTATGGCGAACATCAAACCCTTCCAGATTGTCTCTCACCTGACATTAAGGTCCATCAGATACCTCACGGGTACCGGTCGGTTAACACAACAAATAATCAGGGTGGCCCTACCCCCGGCCTTAACATTTTAAAGATTTTCAAACAATTGCAAGAGATTAAGAAAATTGTTCGTCGAGAGCAATATGATCTTCTTCATTTTTTTGGAGGATATCGGCTAGCCTATTTGGCAGCTTCGCTCAGGTTTATAGGGGTAAAAACACCCAAGATCTTTACCATCTCCATTGATCCCTTCCCTGACCCAGCATGGCCAGCAAGCAAGGTTTTTTGGAAAGAATTCAAATCTGTTATCACAACAACTGAATATTTAGCTGCCAAGGGAAGAGCGAAAGGTCTGACAGTCAGTGTCATCAAGCATGGAGTTGTCCGTGATATGCAAACAGAAATACAAGGGAAAGGGATCACTCCTCGTCATCGCATCGTCTTTTGGCGTGACCCTTCTTTGGGAAACGGGGCAGATGTCTGTATGAACGTATATAGAGAGCTTGCTCCAAGATTTCCGAATATAGAATTTGATTTTGCTGTTCGACCATACTGGAACCCTGTTCCTGGCCTTGCAGAACTAGCTAATGAGCATCCCAATATCAATCTATTCGAATTTCCATATAGCAATGGCCTTTCCCTCGCTCGATTGCTTGCGGAATCGATCTGCGTATTGCTTCCTTTCAGAGGGTTAAGTGTAAATCCCCAATTCTCCGTTCTTGAAAGTATGCAGGCAGGCTGCACAGTGATTACCACAGCAATTGATTCGAACAAAGAATTAATTCAGTCAGGGAAAAACGGCTTTCTCGTCCCTCCCGGTAATTCCCAAGAGATCGCCAAAATTGTGGAAAAGCTGATAGCGAACATCCCGTATTCGGTAGAAATTGGCAGACAAGCGGCCAAAGACATACACGCTCAATGGAATTGGAACGCGTACCTCAAAGACCTAGAAAAGAAATATGACAAGGGTATTTCTGTCTAAATACGTATAGACGAATGCCTAAAACCATTATGCCAATTGAGAGGAAAAACTTTGCCCTAACCTCAATCGCCAGGCGTTTTTTTTCAGGAGATCTCATGAGCAAAGGATTCTGGGCCCTGGTCGATAAGGGATTTTTTGCTTCTTCAAATTTCATTTTGAATATCGTATTGGCAAGCTGGTTGACTCAGAAAGAGTATGGATCTTTTTCAGTGGCATTAGCCGTTTTTTTTCTGATCGCCGCTCTCCATACAACCTTATTAAGTGAGCCAATGCTGGTCTTTGGTGCAGGAAAGTACAAAGACCAGCTTCATGAATATCTTGGAGTAATCTTTTGGGGACATTGTGCCATATCGGCTTGTGCTAGCGTGATAATTCTGCTTTGTACATTGAGCCTCTTCTACCTTGAACAAACCACACTTGCGATCACTCTCAGTGCAATGGCCCTAGCAAGTCCCTGCATACTTCTACAATGGATTATGCGTCGAATTACTTATATCAATGCCACACCACATTTGGCCGCTTACGCAGGGGCATTATATTTATTAGTAATGCTGGGAGGAATTGGGGGTCTTCATTTTTTCTACCAGCTCTCATCAGCCTCCGCCCTCGGAGTCATGGCTGGCTCAAGTGTGGTTTCAGTATGGTGGATGATCAAACCTCTTCCGCTCAAAGCAGCGCTTGAAAACAAAGCCCTATTCCAGTCTTGCTTCAACGATCATAAAAAATACGGACGATGGGCGACTGGGACCGCATTTCTCAGATGGATACCGTCCAATTTCTATTATTTGCTTCTGCCAATTTGGGGAGGGTTAGAAGCTAGCGCTGCACTTCGTGCGCTTATGAACCTATTAGTACCATTTCAGAATATGACCCTTGCAATAGGGGATGTGATGGTTCCAACTTTGGTTAGAATCCGTCAAGGAAGGAAGTTCAAGGCCTTGGCCATCAAGACTCTAACTTTAGCCGTTTTTGTTTCGATATTATACTGGCTAGGATTGGTAACGTTCGGGGAAAAGATAATGGAATGGCTGTATAGAGGAAAATATATTGAACATGCTGGCCTTTTGCCTTTGATTGCATTGTCGGTGATATTTGCAACAATAGGATCCGTCTTTGGGATGCTTCTTAGAGCTATAAACAAGCCAGACTCAATCTTTCGAGCCTATGCCTGCGCCATGCTTGTTACCGTCCCCTTTGCATTAGTGGGCATTGTTTTTTGGACGTTACTAGGGGCAGCGTCAGCCATTGCACTTGGTTCCTTAACAACAGCTATTGCAATGGCCTGGTTTTGTTGGAACGGGATATGGATGATCAAATACAAAGAAAACAAAGTATTGTAATGGCCAATAACCCACGATCAACTGCGGCAACCGAACTGTTTCAAACCCTGCAGAAGTGGGATATCCCATATGTTGTATTAGGCGATACAAGACTTTTTCCAGCCACGATTGAAGGAGATATTGATATCGTCATTGCACCAGGTCTATTCAAGACATTCACTCAGATGTTGCGCCACTATTGCGATAAAAAAAAAGCCTACTTTGTTCAGGTGCTTCAACATGAATTTGAAGCGTGGTATTGCATTATCGCCTGGCATGATGAATCTGGACACCTTTACTTCCTTCATCCTGATGTCTGTCATCAGTATATGCGAAATGGACGCGTCTATCTTGGAGCAAAAGAAATGTTAGAGGAGCGCTTTCAATCCCAAGATTTTATGGGTAAAAAGCAAGAGTTCTTTGTTCCTGAACCCTCTTATACATTTATTTACTATCTCATTAAGAAAATTGAAAAAGGCGAAATAACACCGACGCAAGCCGAGTATTTAACTACACAATGGCAGAAAAATACCAAAGGATCATCACACCTCCTTCAACGCTTTTGGCCAATAGCTCAAAAGGAGCAATTGGCAGACATGGCCGAACAGAATGCCTGGCCTAAAAGTATTTCTCAATTAGAAAATTTCAGGGAAAGTTTATGGGAGAAGGTTACTCCGTCATTAAAAAATCGTTTCAATGAACTTAAAAGGAAGGTCTACCGGTTTTTAAATCCGACAGGTCTTTTTATCGTATTCTTAGGCCCTGACGGATCAGGGAAAAGTACGGTGATGGCTCGTCTACAAGATAGCTTAGCCCCTGCATTTCGTAAGACGAAATATTATCATCACCGCCCAAATTTTGTTGGGCTGGCAAGTCGGACATCACACACAAAATCTCCACATGAAACTCCACCGCGAGGTCTTTTCGCTTCCCTAGGAAAATTGGGCATGTGGTGGATCGATTACTTCATGGGCTATTGGCTTGATATTTATTTTCGCTTAGCCAGCTCCACTTTAGTCTTATTTGATCGTTATTATTACGACGTATTTGTAGATTCACAACGGTATCGCTATGGTGGTTCTCTTCAGTTAGCCATATTAATTGGAAAGTGTATTCCTAAACCAGATCTTGTGATTTTACTTGATGCGCCACCAGAAGTAATTCTCCAACGTAAGCAAGAAGTCAAAATCCATGAATTAGTTCGGCAAAGAGATGCGTATCAACATCTCATTCATTCCCTTCCCCATGGGATCATTATTGATTGCTCGAAACCTCTCAATCAAGTCGTTATGCAAATTGAGCAAGTTGTCTTGGAATATATGGCATCCCGCACCCACAAGCGGTTGAGATTCGATGAGAAAGAAGCATGAAATTAGGACAATTACTTCCACCAAAAGCCAAGATATTTGCGCTACCAAATGCGAATGAAGCAAAGCTCTATGTTGTTGGCACCACTTCAGTGCAACGATGGAAGAAAAGCTCACTTTACCCTGCCTTTCGGCTTTCAGCGAGAATGTACCGCTTGTTTGTTCGTATTAGAGCAGCAACGGGGTATAGCTCGTCCTGGAGTAATCAGATTTCCCAATGGGTTGTTGAGGAATTTGTTCATGATCTGCTGCCTAATTTAGATTCGTGCGTGGTATTGGTTGGCACACCAGGACCTACCCAAAAATTCATTGTGGAATTATGGGACCGGGAGAAAGTAATCGGCTATATTAAGTATGCTGATGCTCCACGAGCCTGTGCTCTGCTTGAACATGAATTTCGTTTATTAACCCGCCTTCCACTCGAGTTCGGACCAGAAGCTATTAAATATGGACCAATGAGTGACGGATTCGCCCTCCTAATAAGTCCCATTCAAGGCCAGCGACTCACGAGTATTTTACCTATCTCAGATCAAGTCCTTGAACTACTAAAGTCTTTCGAAACTTCTGATCTAAGAAATTTAACGGCACATCCCATGCTTCAGTTCTATCAAACGCCTTCTCACCAATGCACTCACTCCTGGCTAGATACCTTATCCTCTCGAGAATGGCCAGTGACATTTTTTCATGGGGATTTTACGCCTTGGAATATTATTTGTGGGAAAAATGGAAAATTGGTGGCTATTGATTGGGAGTATGGTCAAGAAGAAGGATTTCCTCTTATAGATGGCATTCATTATATTTTCCAAGTTGCTCGACTTATTTATTTTTGGTCTCCAGAAAAAACTAAGTCCTACACCATGAATGTTCTTACACAATGTAAGAGGTATCGGTTGGACGCAGCAGAAGCCGAGGCATTAATCAAGCTTACAGCGTATAAAGCCTTTCTTGATGGGTCTGAGGATGGCCATTCTCCCACTGCCCCTTCACAAGTATGGAGGAAAAAATTGTGGGAACGATGAGGCAAGAGTCCTTAAAAGTATTAATTTCCGCATATGCTTGTGAGCCAATAAAAGGATCTGAACCAGCCGTCGGATGGAATACCGTTTGCTCTTTAGCCAAATATCACCAGCTGTGGGTACTTACACGAACAAATAATCGCACGGCAATTGAACGTGCCTTGCAATCGAACCCCTTACCTTCTGTCACCTTTATATACCACGACTTACCAAAATGGAGTATCTGGTGGAAGCGGAATGGACATGGCATCCAGCTCTATTATTATTTATGGCAACTGAGTGTTGTCCGCCTTGCCAAGCAACTCCATCTAAAGATTGGGTTTGACCTTACACATCATGTAACCTTCGTACGTTATTGGAACCCGAGTTTTTTGGTTTTTTTAACAACGCCTTTCTTGTGGGGCCCTGTAGGAGGAGGTGAATCCACTCCACAAGAGTTTCAAGCTGGATTTAGCTACCAAGGAAGGCTATGGGAGTCAGGACGTAATCTTATTCGGTGGTTAGGAGAACATGATCCATTTGTCAAAATGACCGCAGCAAAGAGCAGTTTAAGTTTAGCAGCTACCCCACAGACAGATACCTGTCTGAAACGGATTGGCTGTCAAAGACACCAGGTCATGAATCAAACTGCCTTAAGTGCAGAGGAAATTCAGTTTCTAGGAGATGATAGTTCAACACGACCTTTTGACAAAAAGATCAAGTTCTTTAGCGTCGGAAACCTCCTACATTGGAAAGGAACGCACCTTGCTCTCAAAGCGTTAAACCAATCAGGTCTTACAAAAATTGAATATTGGATTATCGGTAATGGTCCAGAGCGCAATAGGTTGGAAGCTTTAGTCAAAAAACTAGAACTACAGAATATTGTAGTATTTTTTGGAAAACTTGAACGCAGAGAAGTCCTCAATAAAATTAAAGAGTGCCATATTTTGGTTCACCCAAGTTTGCATGACTCTGGCAGCTTCGTCTGCTTAGAAAGTATGGCAGCAAGAAAACCTGTTATTTGCTTGGATCATGGTGGACCATCTTGTTTAGTCACACCAGAGACTGGAATTAAAATTACTCCTAGCAAAGAGAGCCAAACCATCAATGATTTGGCTCAGGCAATGCGTCGTTTGGCTAAAGATGAAACGCTTCGGAGACAAATGGGACAACAAGCACAAACCCGCGTTATTGAAGAGTTTTCTTGGGAAAGAAAAGCCGAACAATTTCATCATCATTACTTAGCACTGACACAAAATTTCCAATAAATGCAAGCTCTGTGACCTCACCCCACTACTCACCCAGCGTATACACCTAAATACGTGAGCTTTGCCTCTACATGCTAAGTTTTTTCCTTTGGCTATCATTAGGAATACTGCTTGGAGCAGTCATCATCTATTTTGGGTTTCCAGCCATTGCCCTTCTTATTCTTCTTCCTCTTTTAGTGATCGCCGCTCAGAACTTTCGTATTGCCAGCGTCAAAGTAGGCAATCTTCTCAACCAATTTCAATGGTGGCATGGAGCTTGGGTTGCCTTGTTTTTAAGTGGGTTGGTATTTCGAATTCGAGAGACGGATGAAGCAGTCTCCACGCCATTGGATTTTTGGGCAGCATATCGAATGGGCCTTGTCTCGCTAGTCGGCATTATTTTGTTATATCGACTAATACTGCGCCAACCAGACTGGCTTCCAGCTATGACAAGGGGAAGTGTTGGATTTTTAGCAGGATACGCAACATTAGGTATCTGCTCTACCTTATGGTCAGTCTATCCGGAATGGACACTTTATAAAGGTGTCGAATATTTCATCGATATAGCATTAGTGGCTGCAATTGTCAGTTCCCTCAAGAATTTAGAAGATTGGAAATTATTATTTGATATGACATGGCTTCTATACGGAGGGTTATTAGGAACTATATTAATTAGTTTAATACTCTGGCCAAATGAAGCTATAAGCTATGGCGTCGGAGTGTTGGGATTTCAAATACAAGGTATTATGCCGTTTATCGCTTCCAATGGTGTCGGTGAATTAGGAGCTATTCTTAGCACAGTTGCACTTGTCCGACTCGTCACCCGAGAACATGATAAACAGTTTTATACCTTGATACTAGGATTTTCCCTTGGAATATTGATTTTCGCACAAACACGCTCTGCCTTATTAGGATTTTTGATCGCTGCACTTTTGATAGTCGTGAGAGGTAAGAACTTTGGGTTAATAGTCTTATTATCTGGCGGTCTCATCATTGTGCTTGTATTTGGAAATGTGGGAGATATGATCTGGAGCTATATCCTTCGAGGACAAAACCCAGAGCTTTTTGCATCTCTTTCGGGTCGAACACAATGGTGGCAATTCGGCTGGGACTTGTTTATTCAACAACCATTTACTGGATATGGAGCTTATGCTGGATCAAGATTTTCTGCGCTCGCAGAGGCAGGAGCTGAAACAACTTCATCGATTCACAATACCTGGCTAGAGGCACTACTTGGAGTCGGTATTTTTGGCTTTTTATTGCTAGTCGTGGGCTGTTTAACAATTTGGAGAATTTTCCTTAGCTCGCATACTAATTCGTCAAATGAAAAAGCTTTTTCGGCACTCACGCTTGAAGCCATGAGTGTTTTTATGGTGCTGTCTGTTCGTTCATGGTTTACATCTGGATTAATTTGGCATCCCTCCCTTACATTTTTACTGATGTTAGGGTATGCAGAATTTCTACGAAGAAAGTTAGCATCCTAAAGATTAATATTTTGTTAATTTTTGGGAACGACAAGGAGCTATTTTTCTCCATAAAAAGTGGCCCCTCAACGTTATGAAAATTCTTATCGTTCACAATTTTTATCAAAAACCTGGTGGGGAGGATCAGGTTTTTGAAAATGAAAGCCAACTTCTCAAGTCCTATGGCCACACCGTCCTACACTACACGGCCCATAACGACGAAGTCGCCGAATATTCAGGAATTCAGCTTGCAAAAAAAACAATTTGGAATAATCAAATTTATGGAGAAATAAAGCATTTACTCAAAAATGAACGCCCTGACATTATGCATGTGCACAATACCTTTCCGCTCATTTCACCCCTCGCCTATTACGCAGCCAAATCTGAGAATACACCTGTGATCCAAACCTTACATAACTATCGTTTATTTTGTTCTAACCCAAATTTTTTCCGAAACGGGAATGTCTGCGAGGATTGCCTTGGAAAACTGATGCCCTGGCCTGGCATTTTTCATTCGTGTTATCGAGAAAATCGTAAGGCAAGTGGCGTTGTCGCAATGATGCAAACTTTTCACCGCATGCTGAAAACATGGGAACGCAACATTAATATGTATATAACATTAAGCGAATTTTCGAGGAGGAAATTTATAACAGGAGGTCTTCCCAGCGCGAAAATAACCGTCAAACCAAATTTCGTAAACTGTGATCCTGGGATTGGTACGGGACAAGGACATTATGCGGTATTTGTTGGACGACTCTCACCTGAAAAGGGCATTGATACTCTTATTGAAGCATGGAAAACACTAGGCGGGAGAATACAATTAAAAGTTGCAGGAACTGGTCCTTTAAAATCAAAAATTATCCATGCAACTCAGCATATTCCGGGCATCCAATATGTCGGCCACCTTTCAAGAAATGAGATTTTCCCCATCTTAAAGAATGCCCGTATCCTTATCTTTCCTTCTGTTTGCTACGAAGGATTTCCTTTAACCATTGCTGAAGCCTATGCCACCGGACTACCAGTCGTAGGCTCAAAAATTGGAAGTATCTCTGAACTTATTCAGCAGGGTAAAACAGGGTTACATTTCGAACCGGGGAACTTCCAAGATCTCGCGAAACAAGTCAACTGGACTATCAATCATCCATCGGAGCTTGCCTCAATGAGACTCATGGCTAGAAAAGAGTTCGAGAGCAAATATACTGCTTCTCACAATTATAAGTTACTTCTTAAAATTTATAGTCAAGTGGTAGATAATACGCTAACGAAGATAAATACTGTATCCTAAGCTCAATGTTCTCACATACTATTCTTGACCGATAATTTCATCACGGCTGTTCATGAAGGCTCTAAAAGATTACCTCTGTTGTCATCTCGAACCTTTGCCAGAATTTCTCAAGGAATTCGAGAAAAAGAGCCTCCTGTATCCTGCCCAGCGTTTCTCCACTCTTCTTCAGATTGAAGAGCATTCGACCATCGAAAAAACAGCGTTTTGGGCCCACTAAGAACATAGCTGTTTCGTTCAAAACGGTTATTTCTCCCTGTAAAGAATGATGTGTCTTGAGTTTTCACAGCCAATCCCGATTCTCCTTCAGTCATGATAATTCTATTATCATGAACGAACACATTTTCAGTAATAAACGGCCCTCTGGCTCCACTTTTGTCTGTACCCTGAACAATGCCAATACCATCAGCATTATTTTTGACAGTATTCCCATGAATATCAACATTTGAAGATGCTGATACAACGATTCCACCTCCCATTAACCAAGTTGGAAAGCCAAATCCATTTTTTTCAGCAAAATTATTCCTAATAATAGCGTCATAGCCCTTCTCGTGAAAAATTCCCATTCCTTCATTTGAAATAAGACGATTTCCTTCATAAGTAATATTGACATTGTCAACGTCGAGCCAAATCCCTGGACCTACATTATGATGAACAAAATTACTTCGTAGAAGAATGTTTTCTGTCCGTACTAATTTCAACCCTCCAGCTTCGTTTCGAAAATTGTATCCTTGTGTATTATTATGTGCGATTTCATTATTCTCCACCAAAATTCCATTCCCGGATCCACCTATCCCTAATTGTCCATTATGATGAATGTGATTATGGGAAATGATCATTTTATGACTGGTCCGAACGCCAAATCCATGATTTAAGCGAATTTCATTATCTCTCACATTCCAACCCTCACCTAAGCCTCCTTCCCTGTCTCCTTCTAAAGGATGAATGGCTCCTTCCTGGGTCGGATTAGAATATTTCTCAATAACCAGTCCCTGTATTGTGATGTCTTTGGCATTTCCTTCAAAGGCATGTCTCGTCACACTAGCTTCCACATGATGTCCTGAAGGATTATCTGCAAGATAAATCTTATCCTTGGCGTAATCAAAAAACCATAAACCTGAATCAAGATTAGTCAGAGATGTCACTTGAAAAAGTGGCGAATTGTCAAAAAATAAATCTTCTGGAAACTTACAGCCCCCTGAAGGGAGATTCCGGAGGTCCTTTTCACAACCACCTTTGACAAACCCTTGCTGTCGTTGGTTAAGAGCAACCCAATACAAACCTTCTTTCTTAAAGTCCGTCAAGACGATTGCCCCAGATAGGACTGCCCCTTTTTCCCCAAGAAAACTATTCCCACTCTTTGGTCGTATATTCTGGAAACGGTGTGTGCCAGCGGCGATAATAAATGTCGTTCCGCCTGGATGTTCTTCTACTAAATTTTGGATATTTTCTCCTGGACGCACAATGACAGTTGATCTAGGGCCTGTCTCCTCTGGCTTGACTGGGGAGGAAATGGTTTTCAATGATTGGTTTTCACAGAAAAGCGAATTTTGCGCCATCACCGAAACCACTGTCAGCATTAAACAAATCATAGTCATAATTAAAATTCGAATAATATTGATAGTTTTTTTCACTTCGGCCTCCTTCATGATACTTCAAGTATTCGTGGCAAAATTACCTTACTAATACTATTACCCATCTAAACGTGTGGATCTTCTTCTTTTCAAATGAGCCATAATCCCTTTGCTGCAGCCTTTTTAGAGTAAGAAAATATGCCATTCCATGAGAAGGATTCCCTATCTATTCATTTCTTTCTTCCATCATAGCCTGAGAATGAATATGAGAATTGAGAAGTTGTTGGTTATGAAATTTAGAAAAGCCGCAATTTGCTTGCATAGCTTTTACATTATGTACGGTAAGATGAAAACGATATGCCTTCAAACATCAGTGTATGGAAACCCCTTCACTTCCATTGAAGATGAATCAAATTTCTGACAAAAATAAGAACACCTCAAAACATCCTAAATAGGGAATAAATGGAGACTCAAGATATTCATAGTTCCTTTTAATATACAATAATTTCTTTCCTTTTGTTCATCAAAAGGATCAAAGGCAGTCAACCTATCTTGAAGCTCCAATGAATATTTTTCATTCGCTAGTAGGTTCTTCAGCAAGTCATGTGCCATGCATGATAATTGTATGGGCCAACACCTTTTTTCGTAGCATTTGAGGGTTTCTTTCTTTCTAAATAATTCAGGTTGCGAACCAAGATAGGGACACAACAAGCCATTTTTTTTTAAAAATCAACTAAGGTAAAATGGCATCGCCATTCTACTTAGCATAAGATTTTGCTGTTAGAAGATGAATTTGGTTTGCAAGGATCGCTGACACCTAATCCATCTTAGGCAAGAACTGCCTAGAAATCTTCAATTGCCTAACCAAGAATGGAAAAGATGTCGTAGAATTACAAGGGGACAAAAAAATAAAATTTTGAGAATTGTCTGACTAGATTTCCCTATAGCACATGATACCCTAATACCGTTATCAACTGTTATTTATTCTAAGACGGTTCTGTCTATTTTCTTATCGTGGCCAATAGAGGAACAACTGCTGCATGCTAATTTTGATGCCTAAATGGAACAGATGGCCATCAAGTACTTGATTAAGAGGCGATGTATGGTTGAGAGATTTCTTCTCTTTAAACTGAAGCTACTTGATTGGTATCCAACTCAATCAAAAGTGGTTTCACTCATTCAGATGACGTAATGCCTGCCAGTTTTTTTAAATGAAAATATACTGAGTCCTACCAGACCTTAACAGCATCCACAAAGGCCTCCCCTGTCCCACGTCCAGCTCCTATTACAATTCGAAGACTTGTCGCATCAGGTGGCGCTACCACTTGATTCCATACATAAGTCCAACTGTCGCTATTACCAGTAAAACTTGAACTGATGCTATTTGTTAATACACCGTTCGGGGTCAACCAAAAGGCCCATATTTTTAATGTTGCGCCACTTATGGATACAGGTCTCACCCATGCTGTAACGGTGTAAGATTTCTTCGTTGTTACGTTCATTGACTGCGAAAGGAATGGATAGGTATTCGGCGTTAACGTAAGTTTTCCTGCTTTTGTACTATTACCCACATGATCATCAATCCATTCTACACTGGCATTCTTGCTAACCCAATTATTCATGCCGTTCGTAAAATCACCATTACTCACTAGCTGAACTCCAGCACCAACGGGAGGAGGAAAGCTGTCTTCAACAACAGCCCAATCATCAATATAGAATTCACCATTCCCTAACCCTGCTGAAAAGACAATTTTGAGATTAGTAGCCGCTGGTGGTGCGATTACTTGTTGCCAGACATAAGCCCAAGCACCATTGCCAGAAGCCAGAGATGGATTAATCCTTTGTGCTATTTCTCCTCCAGAGGTTTCCCAGTATGCCCATATGTCTGCAGTCGTTTTTGACACAGATACAGGCTTGACCCACCCAGTCAGAGTATAGGTCACACCACCGCTAGCAGGTAGTGTTTGAGTGATAGCAGGAGCAGATTCTTGTGATAAAGAAAGTCTCCCCATCTTGGTACTTAACTGTCCTTCATGGCCCTTACCCCAAACTACGGATGCACCTCCGCTGAAAGACCAATACGTTGTTCCTTGTTGGAAATCTCCATTTTCTAGCATATTAAAAGGTCGCGTCCTGTCCAATCTCTTAGCGAAATGATCCAGCCACTCAGAATGGAATTTTTGGCCCGCAGCGTGAGCCTCTGATGCCGGAGTAAGATCTTGATAATAATTTGGCCTTATGGAATCATTAACTTGCTGGAATCTCCCCCCCCAATGATCAACCAGGGGATTTTCTAAGTCACCACTCAGCAAGTAGTTCAAGGTTGGATCATCGCCTAATCGCAGCCACCCTGTATGAGAGACAGGATTTCCATTTTTATCTTGCTTCCGAAATTTCCACATATGTTTACCCAAGGCGCCATGACCACGGACATTTTCCTCCATAAATCGATTACTATCGTCATAGGTGAACCCGCTATATGTAAATGCCGTCGATTTGAGTGTCTCTAGAAATTCGATGAAGTATAAATCTGGGTGGTTATTCTGAATCCACTCTATAGCCTTCTCGTCATTATTAGGTTGCGTGGGTCCACTAGCTAAAAAATTTTGGGCAGACCCGATCACACGAATTTTATCTTTAATGCTTGGGTCATCAAAGAGAGCTTGGGCAACATCCGTTATTTTTCCGTAAACTAAAATCCATAAGGGACGAGAGTCTCCATTATTGGCTTTTTCGACAATCAATTGAGAGCCCGCATTTGAACGACTCTTGCTAGGAGCACGTGGAGCCCAAGTTGCACCTTGCACCGTAACTAAACGAAGACTAGCTGGAGTTGGATATGTTGATGACCAACTCTTGAGGTTTTGATAATCCAACTCGTAGGTATCGAGAATTTCCTCTACAGTTTCGACAAGCCCGTGTTTGGCAACCGCCGTTGTGTGGACGATACCTTCAACGTCGAACACATCCGAATAAAGCAAAAAACGCACAAGCGATTGATGGTCGTCCACTTCAACTGGACCTCCCTCTGACACACTCAATAGTCTATTTGTATCGGTTGACACCAGTATTCTAGGACGCTCACCTCCCAATGCTCCACCGGGCAGAAGGGCAAATGCCGCGGCCGGCACAAAAAGCAAAAGAATAAAAAGGTAACTGGTCAATAGGGTCTTAACAAAATATTTATCTATGATGACAAGGGCCATATCTCTTCTCCTCAAGAAAAACGCTGATTCGTTTCTCTCCTCCTATGCGTTTTTGAACGTAAGAAGAATCCCTGGCAACACCTTAGAATTAGCTTCGCCTTTTCAGATTCCAAGGCTAATATCTATTTGAGACCAAAGATTCCCATGAGCTACATGAATCTTCGGCACCAATCGTTCGTTTCTTAAAAAATCCCGAAAGAGATCTAAAGATGAAGACGGGAGAAGTAAACCGCTTTGTTAGTTCAAAAACCTACGGGAAAAAACCTCAGAAATGTCCTTCAGGAATGCAGGATGTGGAGTAGCGTAAAGACGGAAGGAAGGTGATGACTTTTACTGTTTTGACTATCTTGGGTGTCTTCCAATTGTTCGGATTGAATCGAATGGGCTCTTTCCCTTTTTGCCAAGCAAATATTAACTATTTATACGGTAATGACAGATGATGTTGGCCTATGTCTGAACAAATCGAATGATTGCGGAATCAATGAAAATGTTTCCGGCATATCCTTCGGATGCGTTTAGCCCGAGTAAACCTCAGCAGGGTTTAAAGCACGGGCTTGGAGAATGAGAAGGCTCTACTCGCACGTAAAGGGAAAAAGAATTTGAGAGGCCCTAGAAGATGATCAATAGCAGGCGGAAGGGAGAATTGAGTAGGCTTCAGAATGATTTTTTGGATAGGGATATGACTACTTCAGTGATGCTATTGCAAGCTTGAAATTGAGCAATTTTACCTAGCGGCTGTTTCTAGAATATATCGTTAGATCAAATTTCTTTGTTGAAAATTTCGTTTAATCAATATAAGAAAATGATCCTTCAACATCCTGGCCAAAATTTTTCCATTGAGCCTCAGTAATAATCGAATTTCTCCATCGAAAGTATTTTTTCTTCTTCCCAATAAAGGTGTAGTTGTTATTTCGAAACAGATTTTTTCGGCTTGTAAAATATTCCATATCCTGACTTTGAACACTCAAACCTGTCTCTCCTGTCTCCATCGTAATATAATTATCATGTACGAATAGGTTTGAAATTTCATATGCCCCCCCATTTCCACGTCCACGATTAGTCTGAATTCCGCACACTCCATGACGGTTACCTTTGACCGTATTTCCAAACACTTCAACATTAGGAGAGCCTGCCACAAGAATACCAGCCCCTTCGGTCCATTTCTTGAATTTGAAGCCATTGCTCTCAACGACATTATTTTTAATCACGGCGTCATAACTTATTTCGTGAAATATTCCTGGCCCTGCATTTCCAAGAACCCTGTTGCCCTCGTAAAGAGTATAACTATTGTTTCCATCTGTCCATAATCCCGGACCATCATTATGGTGAACAAAATTATCTTTAACTATCAGATTTTTTGTGCGTGAAAATTTTGTCCCTCCAGCTTCCCAATGACTATTAAATTTTTGGATATTATTAAACCCAATTTCATTATTCATGATAAGAATTTCATTTCCTGACCCACCGATACCTAACTGCCCATTATGATGAACATTGTTTTCTATGACGCGCATATGATGTCCTAGCCGAATGCCGATCCCATGGTTTAACCTAATTTCATTACGTTCAACTACCCATTTTTTCCCTAAGGCTCCCACCTCCGCATTCATTGGATGAATCGCACCTTCCTGTGCTGGATTGGCATACTTTTCAATGATGAGATTTCGAATAGTAATGTTATTTGAACTTCCAAAGATGGCATATCTTACCGTGCTGAGCTCAATAATTTTTTCGAAAGGGTTATCAGAAATATAGATTTTATTATTAGGAGAATCAAAAAACCACTTCCCTGAATCAACCTGTAATTTATCCATTACCTGGAGGAGAGCCTTATCATCAATGAACAAATCATTTGCAAATGTACAGCTATTTGAGATGCCCCCATCAGCTTCTTTTTCACATTTACCCTTTTGAGGAATGTCGGGGACAGCAACCTCTGCAACCCAGTAGTTCCCAAGTTGCTTGAAATTATGGATCACCTGAGCCCCAGATAATATTGCACCCGACGTGCCAATAAAGCTATCTCCATGCTTAGGTCTGATTGCCTGCGACCGATGGACGCCAGGCTGGATAAAAAACGCCGTACCCGGAGGACTTTCATCAACTAACTCTTGGAGATTTTTTCCAGGCATAACGGTAACGCCATTTACATATTGGACATTTGTTGATATGTCTTTCATCTCATCGCTCCAACTGACCATAGGGTCAGCAAAACAGACGGTTAATATCCCAACAAAGAGGAGAGACCACATTCTTATATTTTTGCCTTTATACTTTTTTCATCGAAAATGAAAATTCCTAACCTTCGTAAGAGCAGAAGTCTAAAAAATTCCTGCAATCAGCAAAAAGAAGTCATACCTGAATTATTTTATGATATTAGTGAGATTCACTATGAACATTCCAGCTAACACTGTAGAAATATCCTAAGGAATAACTCATCACTACGATTATGATGGAAAACCTCTAACTGCTTCAAGAATATTTTTCGACTGGGAACCAGGGGGAACGTAATGGAGAAGAAAACCCTAACAGTAAAGACGTATTCTCACGGGAATACTACAAAAATTTATAGGCCCATTTGGGAATGTAATGAGTCTGTTTATTAAAAACTACGCCAAGGACATTTCCACCATTGCGAACAATGGATTCTTTTAAATTAGATATGACATGAGAACGCGTTGCTTCGGCTTCAACCACCATTACCACTCCATCAACTGCTGCACATAGCTCCAAACCCTCATCAGAAGAGTCCATCGATGCAGAATCAATGACAATCAAGTCGAATTGTTTTCGAATATGAATCCACAAGTCTTGATTATTTATGGAGATGGGATGCTGAATGGCTTGGGAAGAGACTCCAGATAACAACGCGAGGAATAAGCGTGAATGGATGACTGGAGTAATCGCTTGAGTTAAATCTCCTCCATGGCTCATGAGGTGTTTCAACGATGATTTTGGCATAATGCCCAAGGAATGATGTTGCATGTGGTTAGGGGAATCACCATCTACGAGCAACACAGATTTTCCTTGTTTTTCTACAAAAACTCTAGCAAATTCCTGAACAATACTTGAAACCCCTTCTTGCTTTCGAGAGCTTATAAATTGAATAATATTATGCTGAGCGTTAGGAAGAAGACCTACAAGACGTTGCTGTAGTTGTACCATTTCTCGCTCCATCCTTAGGGAACGTAAGGTCGAAACAACAACAGGCTGTGGCCGCGAGGATTCTACAGGAATGGACAGGATTGATTCCTGTCGCTCTGTATAAGCATACTGCAACGCTTCATACACTTTACTCATGAAGTAAACCTCATAAAGAAATTGTTACATGGAGCCAGTCCCTCACTCCACAACATAGCTAAGTCATTGAGGCACATTCATTGGAGAAGAATCTGGCACTTGCTTCCCCATTTCCTCATCAACCATTCGAGGAAACGCAATATCCTGACCGGGAATAATTTTTTTTGGATTCGAAATTTGTGGATTATAATCCAGAACCCGTTGGATGTATTGTGGGTTCGAAGAGCCATAGACCACTTTTGCCAATTTTTCCAACGTATCACCCTCTTTGACTATCGCCATGGCATAGGGAGGGGGACGTTTCACGCCTTTTGTTCTACCGAGTTTTTTCGTTTTGGCAGAAGATCGAGCAAAGATTTTTTTCCCAGAACGCAATTTTTTCTTTTTATCCTCCGCCCGGTCTCGTGCACTGACAATAGGTTTCGCAGCACGCTCTCCCTTCTCTAATCGAGGGAACACAATTCGTTGCCCAGGATAAATTTTCCGGACATTCACAATTTGACGATTACTATCAAGTACGAACCGAAGAATAGAAGGGCCTGATGATCCATACACCTCTTGCATTAACCCTGCAAGGGTTTGCCCTTTTTTCATGATTTTCGTCACTGGGAATTTAGATTTAGCTGCCTTTGGTTTTTGATTGATTGATGGTGGAAAAACCCTTTGAGGTTTATCCCTTGCAACGACGGGAATGGCTTCTTCTGTAGGTACACTCTGATTATCTTCAGTTACACTTCCTGTTGTTGGCACAGAATCATTTGCAACCTGTTGAGGATCAGTTTTTTCAGTCTTAGAGTCAATAACCTCTTCAGCTTCCAAATCAGGTTCAACCTGAGCCAAAGATACTTCACCCAAGGGAGAAACAGGCCCCTGTTTCGTGACACTGCCTTCACTCCGACCTGAAAGATGAGAAGCTGTAGCCCTATTTGACAGGGCAATGGATGCAACCATCTTTGGAACTGCCTGCTCAGCAGATTCATCTGCAACAGTAGGGAACAGAGCGTTTAAGTCATCTCTAGAATCCTTATGCTGGCTCGATTCTTCTTGATTTTCTAGTGCTACGTCGACGTCTGAATTGGAGGGAGTTGTGGCTGAATTAATTTCTGCAAGAGCTCGTTCCCACGCTTCGTTCCAGTACACAGGCACCGACTCAGTCATCCAACGCTGCATCTTCGCGACCAATCGTAGCTCTTCCTGATCGGAAGAAATTGCCTTATTTTTTGCAGCCACTACAGCTTGCTGCTGCCTCTCTTCTGAATGAAATATTTGTCCGATCTCCCGCAAAGAAACGGAATCAGAAAAGTAAAAATAGGCGAGGGGCGTGAAAACGATAAGTGCAAAGACCGAAGCCCCTATCGCTAAGGGCGCGAATCGCCAGGGAGCAGAAGATGCCTGACCCGTCAGGTCTCGAATCACTTCTTTCGCAATACTGGCTGTCACGAGTTTTTTTTCATATCCAAGGGCCGTGACAAACGCATTATCACAAAGAATGTTTAATTGACGAGGAGCCCCCTTTGCTGCCCCAACAATAAGACTCAATGCGGACTTTGTAAAAAGTTTTTTCCCTTTTCCTCCTGCTATGTCTAAGCGATGCTGTATATATTGAAGACTTTCCTGATCAGAAAGAGGAAGCAGGATGGCTCGCACGGCAATGCGTTGGCGTAGCTGTCGTAATTCGTAACGATCAAGAAGCGAATCTAATTCTGGTTGCCCGAGCAGCACAATTTGGATGAGTTTATCTTTTGGCGTTTCTAAATTAGATAACACCCGAAGATGCTCTAATGTTCCCATAGGCATGTTTTGAGCTTCATCAATCAACAGAACAACAGTTCTGCCCTTTTGATATTCCTTGATAAGGACCATATGCAGTTGTTCAACCATCTCTGCATCGTCCCCTTCAACTGGATCGTGACCTAATTCACGCAGGAGGGTTTTCAAGACACGTGTAAAGGAAAGGTTGGGGTTTAGGAGATAGATGGTATGCAGATGAGCTTGATCAACTTGAGCCAAGAAGGAACGGAGAATCGTGGTTTTTCCAAGACCGACCTGCCCCGTAACAGAGATAAACCCTTTTCTTTCCTTGACTCCATAGAGAATCGAACCCAAGGCCTGTTTATGACTAGGACTGAGGTATAAAAATTCCTGATCAGGAGTTGGATTAAACGGTTTAGTTTGTAAACCAAAAAATTTGAGATACATCGATAACCTTTATGCTCGTTTTTTAACAATACTGACTAAAATAGGAAGACCTAAGTCGGAGGATAATTGCTCTGGCCTGGTATAGCTGCCACCAAAATATTCTGAAAAAAATGCGGCGATAATGCTTGCAACCAATCCACTAATAACTCCTAGCAAAATGTTCCTAACTTTGTTGGGCTTTATGGGATAGAGAGGAGGGGCAGCAGGCTGAATCACAGTAATGTTTGCCATCTTCAATCGATCCATTTCTTCCGAAATCCTGGCTTCTTCAACTTTATGGAGATACCGTTCATAATTTTGACGATCCGCATTGACACGCAACTCCAGCGTTTCTAAATCTCGCTGGTAGGTCTCTAATTGAGCCAGTTGAGTGGATAACGCAATAAGTTGTTGCTTAATGGAATTTTCTTTCGCCACAAAGGCTTTCAATTGTTTTTCAGCACCAAGCGTCTCTAAAGCAATTTGCTGATACAGAGGATTCGGCCCCGTCGTAACCCGCTGAGAAACAACAGCCTCTTGTTTACGAATGAATTCTTCAATCAGTTGAATCTCCTGTTGCAACTCAAGAACAAAGCGACTGGATTCTTGGTATTTGGTGAGAAAATCCTGCTCTTCGCGTCTATGCTCAAAAAGATCAGCCTTGGCTTTGTCAATGACCCGATATTGATCAGAATCACTGGAAAGAGGAATACGCTGAGGAATCTTAGCTTTCTGGTTCTGTAATGTCGTTAATTGACTTTCAAGGCCCTCAGCCTCATGCTGCGCCGTTTTCAAAAGAACATCCATTTCTTTTCGTTGTTCAAGAAGAAGTTGTCGCTCATCCGTATGAGAAGAAAGACCGTGCCTTTCTTTAAATTTCTGTAATCGCGCGTTGGATTCTTCCAATTTCTCTTGATAATCTTTAGCTTGTTTTCCTAAAAAAGAAGCCTTGGGATCACTAAAAATTCGGAGATGCTGATCTTTTAATTTTTCTACCAGAGTATTCACCGCGAGGGCCGCGGTCATTGGACTTTCATGATTAAATGAAATTTCAATGACATTTGAATCTTTTCCATGGATAAGCGACAAATTATTTTGGAATTTAAGTATGGCATTTTGCAGGATAGTCTGTGTGCTCGATAACGATTCTAAAATTTCTGGATATACTCGTTTTACGGTTAACTCTTCTAAAACCTGTTGCAACACTTCCCCACTGGATGCAATCCTCATTTCAGAATTAATCATGACTTCTCGATCAACCGCAATAGAAGGGTTTTCTGTTCCTACTTCAGGGCGATAAATGTGCTCACGGCCCATCTTGATCAGAATACTCGATTTGGCTTCATAGACTGGTGAAATAAGAAAGGTCCCTATAATGGTCGTGAGCACAGTTCCTAAAAAAATCGTAAAAATGAGCCATTTATATTTAAAGAATAAGGTCAGAATATCGCGAAGGCTGACAAGAGAATCGTTACGATCCTTATAGTTTTTTACATCCTCAGCGTTCATCTTATCCCCGGAACTAAATAAAGGAATCTCATCCTTACGGTTCTTTTGAGTAGGCAGGAAACAGACGGTAACCACACCGTCATACACAAATCTAAATTTTTAAAGTATTTTATTGCAGTAAATTCGACCTGCATTCGGGTGTTAGAACACCAGTATCAGTTTGCAAAAAAAGTACCTTAGAAAAACATCAGCCATTTTCCAAAAAATGGCTCACCATTAAGATCGAACTCATTGTCTATAAGAATAAATTAAACCGGGTTCTCAACCCCATAATAAAAAAACAGATGTGAAGAGGCCTACTTCTTAATTTTCAAAAAGACGTTTTTTCAAGAAGCGAAGAAAGAGGTCCAAGTAACCATAGGGGAAATTTTGGATAATAACCGGAGATGAAATCATTAAGGGAAAACATAGAGGAGATGAAATCATGAAAAATTTATTAACCTAAGTATAACTCATTGGATTACGCCAATGCGAGCCATGTTTTTCTCAATTTGCCCCTTACAGTGCATGATTATCCCTACACTGCCCCAAGCATTTTTTTTAATCATAACAAAAGACATTTAGCCATCAAAAGTTAGCAAATAGTTTAAGTCATTCTGATGGTCTCATCTAAAATCTAGACTTTGGGCACAATGCATTGCTGTTCGTCATAACGTGGGTTATTCACCGTGTGACTCACTCGATACGCCTCCATCCCTAGAGATGGATATGGACACAACACTTGAGCCAGCTGGCCAGCATGCTGAATGCTAGGATCCAACCAGACAGCGTAATCATCAGACTTCAGGATAACGGGCATTCGATGATGAATAGAATTCATCAGAGTATTCGCACTCGTGGTAATAATGGAACAAGACTCTAGTGCAACAGAGCCTTCTCTCCCCCAAGACTCCCATAGGCCAGCAAAAGCAAAAGGGCGATCATCTCTAAAGTGAATAAAGTAGGGCTGCTTGACCTTCCCTTCTCGTTTCCATTCGTAAAATCCATCAGCGAGAATCAAGCAACGTTGCTGTCTGAACGCCATCCGGAAAGCTGGCTTGTCCGCAACTGTTTCAGCACGAGCATTAATCATCTTGTGTCCAATGCTTGGCTCCTTGGCCCAAGATGGGACAAGACCCCATTTCAGTTGGATACATTCCGATGTCAGGGATACAGGATTGACCCGCACACAATCGATCAACTCGGACGGGGCAATATTAAAACGAGGGGGCAATTGAGGGACCGCCTACAAGCCGAGAAGTTTGGCCAATTGATTGAAATTTTCTTTTCGAGTAAACCGACCACACATAGGAAAATACTTGAAGATATCTGGAGGTGTTTCACTCATCCTCTGCTGATATTTTAAGAAAAGAAACTAATGAGTCGCAAGAACCTACACATTTCCATCTGCTTTTACCGCAGCATGGGCATGCGCAAGTTGGCTTTCACGAGGCTCGTTGATAGAAGTCGGCAAGACAACATCGACCACGATGTAATATTCCCCAGCAGGTAAACCTGAAAACAAAACCGACCTTCATCATCTGTCTTCGAATGTCTTTCAAATTTCACCGCGGCAGGATCAGCGAGCTGGCGGCCACGTATGACTGCTTCTTCCGTATACGAGGTCACCGGTGCCAAGAACGCTCGATCCCCTCATGCCACATATTGCTTGCCACCATCAACGCTCAAATAGGCTTGCCCACAGATCGGGGAAGTGCCTTCACCCGCAAACTGAGCATATTCTTCATAAATAAATTTGGCTTGACGATCATAGGTCCTCGCACAACTCATGAATAAAACTGCCACCAAGCAGAGAACAATCAATCGTGTCATAGGGGACTCCTCCTTCAGACCGTTGACCATTTCTCTCAAAAGGTCCAAATGAGCCCAATACCTATTCGTTAACCGCTACTATCGTGAATGAACGAAACAATCCTATCTTTCATGACAAAACTCATTTGACCCATAAAAAAAGCTCTCAGAAGATTAGCACAATGGCAAGAACACTACGTGAGTGTTATATGAAGAATCTCTTTTAAAAACCCATAAATTTGGACAGAACTAAACACGACCATGATGCTCCAAAAATATAGGTGATTTCCTTTTCGCTAATCGTCTTATACAGCACACGATATCCTAGAATAGCCACAATAGCTAGAAGCAACGCCGAAAAAAAATGGCCCACGACATCGCCAACTATCCTGACAGGGTCCGTGTTGCCTGGTAATGCCAACATAATACTGCCGCCAAGCATGGCAACCCATAACCATCGCATACTGATGTCCATGTTATGGCCTAGGTTGAATGCAAAAAGAAGGAATGGGAAGAGAAACCATAAATAAATATTTCATACGACAGGTTATCATTTTGGAGTCTTTAGGAAAATTCATAAGTATAAAACATGGCAATCCACACTAGCCGAATTTTACCGGCAATATTTGAAGAAGGAGAAGAGAGGTGACTGGGGGAGAAGGATTCGAACCCTCACAATCAGAACCAGGATCCTATCCCACCAACTTGTGATACAGAGTGATTATGTAAGATAGACTGCCACAATCTCCGCTTCAAGACAAGACATTCAAGCGTTTTGATTGTGATCAAGTGAGATTGCGATAGATCTGGAACTGGGACCAAAACTAGGACCGAACTGGGAGTGAACCCGGGAGTAGATTTTCTTTTCTCAGGGAGGAAAAACGTAGGAAACGAGACAGCAGAGATAAGCCGGTTATTGGGAATCCAGTGAGTCTGCCTACTGGAAAAGCTTATTCAGAGCAAGATGACCTAGGTTTCCAACATCCTGCTCCAAATAGTCGCGGAAATAGTTGTACGAGTAGCCGGATTCGGCATCGGCGTATTGGCCTGGGACCATAAGGGAGGAAATGATCGTGGATTTCTAAGAACTAATTAAATTCATCCAATAATCTCGAGTGCCATATCCAAAAAGGCAACTAGAAATCAAAAGTAACATTGCATCTTGAAGAGGGAAAACTCTTTTTCCTATCCACCCTCTAAGGACAACTAGGCTTTGGAGAAAAAGAAATACGGGAAGGAGAACTGTACTCAACAAGGCCCAAGTATAGAACAGAATAAAGGGAGGGCCAGTTACCCATTCCCAATCAACCATAAAAAATAAATTCACCACACCATATGGAATAAACATGATGAGCGATAGCCATCCCCAACCTATCCAATTTTCGCCGAACAGAATTTTCCAAAACATGCTTTCCCTCTTAGGGGCCAATAAATGGATGCCAGGTGAGTCCAGCTCCACATGTGACAAAGCAAATCGCATGAGCAGTATAAAATCCCGGATCCCCACCTTGGCCATCAACAAAATATTCTTTTTGACAGGTATCCCAAAAATCTAACAAACACCCTCGAACACAATTGGTCCAGGGACCATTCCCAAATTTTTCACTCGTTTCTGCCAGAGGCCTTCCGAAATTCGGGACAGGGTCCACAGCATCCCCATATGCCTCAGACACGTCGGAAGTTGTATGGGGTAGGGATCCCAGGGGCCCATTCAAAGGGATCTAGTCCCTCAGGATCGATAAATTTTATCGGGTTCCCACTGACATACTCATACGGATTCAACCCTCCCAATAACCCAATCGGATCAGATTGAATGTATCTTCCCGTGGTGGGATCATAGTCCCGGAAATAGTTGTACGAGTAGCCGGATTCTTGATCGGCATATTGGCCGGGAAATATTATGACTCAGAAGAGCCTACTTTGGCGTCGGCACGAGAAGCATCTCCAGGCACGAGTGATCGGGTGGCTTCTTGTCGCAAGGCGGAGTCTGTCATTTTAGCCAATTCCTGCTGCAATAGGGGCTTATATTTTTGGTCTTTTTTCCATTCATAATGCCGAAGATCAATTTCTAAAAGGCACGCAAGGACTACACCAAGCTGATGTTGATTTTCTACAATGCTTAATCGCTTAAGGAGTAAGGGCAATATTTTTTCTCCATTTTGAGCCACTTCGGAATACATTATAAGAGGGGGATGGGGAATGGTCCTTCCGATAATCAAGAGATCAATTTGCTGATCTAAAGGATAATTGAAAATTTCTTTTTCCATTTCTCCAGGGGACAATCGAAAAAACGGTTTATATTCTGAGGGGATATCGCTACATGCCACTAGCCCGACTAAGACCAAACCCATTACACATATTTTCCAGAAAAATGTTTTCATTTTTTGCAAGGATCTTTACAGGGAAGGCTAACTCCGGGTAGTCCCAATAGGGACTTAATAAGAGTCTCATAACCTAAAGCCTCTTGCTCATAAGGATTATCATCGTAACCATTCTGGAAATATTCCGAGAGATAGTCTCCCAGAAAATCATCCCATCCAGAGGCATTGGCATATTGCTGACTATGTGCCAGTTCATGGGCGATAAGTCCGGTACCCCACTTTGAATAGGGATCGTAGTAGTCATTGTAAAAATAGATGTCATTGCCAAATGTCATCGCTCCAACATCAAATGTCTCAGCAAATTCTGTGGGGATTGAGTCCGGGTGAACATCGATTAAGTCCAAATCGAGATCCGGGAAAAAGGGTTGCAGGAAGTCCTTCGTGCAGTCCAACAGAGGCGTGAGACCATAAAAATCGTACCGCGAGACGGGATTGCCAAACGCATAGGCATAACGATTGATCCCACCCACGAGCCCAATCGGATCACTCTGCACATAGCGCCCGGTTGTCGGATCATAGTCACGGAAGTAGTTGTACGAATACCCCGTCTCGGCATCGGCGTATTGGCCGGGCAGTAATTGCACGATCCTTTTGTGGCATTTATGAACTAAACAGTCTTATCCAATAGGCTCGGGTGGAAAAAACAAACATACTGGTAGACGCTACCAGTAAAAATAGGTTTGTGAAAGGAATACTCCTATCCTGAATCCCCTTCTTTACAAGAACTACGCATTGAAGAAAAATGAAAATCGGAATAAGGGGAAAACTGAGAACTGACAAGAAATATGAAATGAAAATTGGGAGGCCAGTCAACCACTCCAAATCAAACATCAAAAACAAACTCACTACCGCATATGGAATAACCATGATGAGCGATAACCATCCCCATCCTATCCAATTTTCGCCAAACAGAAATTTCCAGAACATGCATCACTCTCAATTAAAAAAAGGGGCCACAGCACCACATGTCGGAAAGCAGATGGCATGGGCAGCGAAAAATCCCTGATCTCCTCCACGGCCTCCGACGACATACTCTTTTTGGCATTTGTCCCAATAATCCAACAAACATCCTCGAACGCAATTGGCCCAGGGCCGATCCCCAAATGATTCACTCCATTCTGCCAGCGAGTCTTCAAAAAGAGGATCCACAGCATCACCATAGGCCTCAGCCACATCAGAATTGTACGGGGTCGGAGTGCCTGGAGGGGTCGGGGCACCAGGAACTGAAAATAGTCCATTAGGATCGATAAACTTGACTTGGTTCCCCTCAACATAGGCATAGGTGTTGATTCCACCAAATAACCCAATCGGATCGCTTTCAATATACCGCCCGGTGGTCTGATCATAATCGCGGAAGTAGTTGTAGGCGTAGCCGGACTCGGCATCGGCGTATTGGCCGGGAAAGCGCTGATTATTGGTCGCCGTGCCCGTGATCGCATGCACTTGCCCGAACGGTGTGTACACCGCATCCCACACAATCGTCTTGGCATGATCCGTCATCTTCTGCGGACTCCCTAAATGATCGGCATGAACGTAGGAGATGCCTGGCGCTGAGACACCCGCACTCACAAACCGGAGGGCATCGGCCACCGTCTGGCCTTCCAGCGCCCCTTCCACTTCCACGCGATGATTCTGTCCTGGGGCCATCGCAAACGCTCCCACGTGATACCACTCCCCGCTGGGCTGCTGTTGATCCACCACCATATCGGCCGATCCCCCCGAATGATGAATTCGGTAGGTCACCGCCTCTGCCCTATTGGCAGTTTCCCCCCATTTCGCATAAATGTCCACCGTTGCGGCACTGGGCAATGTCGGCGTATTATAGGGGTCAAATCTTTGGTTGACTAAAAAATCCCTCAACCGCCTCCACGCGCTCCTTGAATGGTGGCTCCGCCTCCTGTTTCGCCCGCACTTGTGCACAGGCCCACCCGACAGCCCCATAACTGGTCACGCCAAACTCCCGAGCTGTCTCGGACAACGTCAGGTCACAGAGTCGTTTCACCAGATACATTGCCGCCTTGCGCGCATCATTGGCTACCCCCCGCCGACTCAGCTGTACCGTCGATCTCTTGACCTCAAAGACCGTCGCAACGCGTTGCAGCACTTGCCGAGCCGTCGGTCGTACCTGTACGCGCTCATACCGCGGATGTTCGGGCGAGAGCCGCCGGACTTTCTTCCGTACCCAGGCCGCAAATCGGTCGGTGCCTAAGACTGGCACTTGCCGGTCTGCGGCATAATACGCCTCCACGGCTTCCTCATTGCCCGCCAGCACAAACTCATGAAAGACCCGTGGTGGCCCCAGACTGGCCAACACGTCACGCACGGCGAGCCAGGGAGGGGCAGAACGGGGAGTAAGATACGACGCATGACTACTCCACCGGTAGGCTTCCGGGCTCCGGACCAACTTGGCCTGGACGGGATTGAGGTGAATGTAGCGGATCACGCTCGCCAAATACACCTCCGCTTCCACGACAATCGCTTTATACCGGCCCCGAAACAGTGGGCCATCGCGCCGATGCGCCTGATTAAACCGTTGGGTATACAGCCCATTCACATGACGCATCACGCGGCCTAAATTGGCTGTCGGGGTCCGGAGGCAGAGGTGATAATGATTCCCCATCAGACAATAGGCCAACACCTCGATGCCCCACTGCATATGGGCGTCACGCACCACCTGCAGAAAGGTCTCATAATCGGTCGGATCGCGAAAAATGGGGTGCCGGGCCCGTCCGCGATTCATCACATGATAGACCGCGCCCGGATACTCAATGCGGAGTGGTCGAGCCATCCCTTGAGCCTACCTGATTTTACCTGAAACTCTCAACAAAAGATTTGACCCCTATTCTAGTGAGATTAAATCTACTTGAATTCAAGTAGTAAGTGCAATTGATGGCTCCACCAGCGGGACGAACTGTTTGTGAAAGAGTTGGTTCGGGGTG
>JAVJHY011743744.1:0-40145 GCA_035593235.1 Phascolosoma agassizii
CCCCGCTCAGGTCGGCCTCGTGCAGGTTTGCTCTGAACAGGTCGGCCCCGCTCAGGTTTGCCCCGCTCAGGTCGGCCTCGTGCAGGTCGGCCTCGTGCAGGTTTGCTCTGAACAGGTCGGCCCCGCTCAGGTCGGCCCCGCTCAGGTCGGCCCCGCGCAGGTTGATTTTCTCTTCATCTGTGAGTTCCGTCCAAACAACAGGACGGCCGCCATCGTGGCGATTGGCGTGGTCTGTAAGGATTTTTTGAACTGAACGGGTCAATTGATCTCTCCGCTTGCTACCTTGGAAAGGTAATTCTGAGTTTCGGGCTCGAGGTCACATGCCCAAGCGTTGCTCGCGAGGAATGCCGAGCGGTCTTCGACGGGGACTTGCTTCATGGCCCATACCATCCGCATGGTGGCGTCCTTGATGTCATGGCTGATCACGATGTTGTCGCGGCCGAGCCAGACATTCATCTCCTCCGGCGGCAGTTCGTCACCAAGGCCGGAAAGCGGATCGTCGTCGATCATCTCACCCGTTGCCGGATCGTGCTCACCTGCCAGCTCAGTAACCGGCGGCGTCTTCTTGCCGGCCTTGCTGGCCGATCGGCGAACGGGATCGGGCGTAGGTGGCGTGACGTCCTTGGCGTTGTTGAAGCCAACAGTCTGGCCTTCCATTTCCTCGGCCGTTGGCATGCTGTTCTCTTCGGGGAACGCTACGCGCAGAGCCGATGCCTCGGCGCACTTGTCGATCTGCCCGAATGGCCGCCGGGCCCACATGTAATTGGGCGTCGGGTCCGTTCCCTTCTTCTTCGCATAGGTCTCGAGCCAATAGACACGGGGCCCGGCGAACGCGCATCGGTGACCGCTGACAATGCGGTAGATGGTGCACTGAGCCCATTCAGGGAATGACATCTCAATGTCGCCCACCTTCTGCCTTACTGCGCCGCCATGCTCGATGGCGTCCATTCCGGCATACTCGCCTGTTCTCATGGCGGTTATCCGGCCCTCATTGATCGACGGCCAGATGTTTTCAACCATCTTGCTTTTCTTGCTGTCCCAGACGTTGACGATGTGGAAAGGCTTTTTCAGCGGATCCAGCTTTCGAGCCTTGCAGTAGTCGTGCAGGATAAGAGTCATCTCGTCAGACGCGGACGGATAGAGAACGGTGTTCATTACTCGCCAGGCTTCCGGCGTAATGCCTCGGCTTTCGACTTCCGGCGGCAAATTCTCTGAAACGACGGTCATCTGGTTCATAGCTACACCTTGATCGCGAGAGTTTTGGCGGGGGCCAGACAAGCTCCAGGCACAGTCAGCCCGGCATTCAGAGCGGCGGACACCGCTCTTTTGTCCAGCTGCGGCTCAGGCTTCTTCCGGTACTGATTCGGCACCTTCGACTCGTCGAGGTATTCCACCGTCTTGTAATGGCGGACGCCGAACGTCCCGACTGGCGTCGTGCACGAGGCGTTCATCTGACTGGCCATGGCGAACAGGATGTCCTTGATGGCCTCTGAACGTGCCTCCAGTCGATCCCGACGGGCCTTCAGGCGACCCTCGGCGGCCTTGCACCCTTCTATCTGCCCTGCGAGTTCGTTAACCGCCTCGATCATCTCCGCTCCGATCTCGGGGATTTTCGTTTCCCCTTCGATGATCAGCTGCACCGTCTCCTGATCGAGACTGTCGTCACCGATCTCCCGGAGGATTGAGCGAAGCTTGGCGATCTCGTGGCCATGCGTTGGGACGGTCACTCTGCTGCCTCCATGAAATCGCCCTCGGCAAAGTCGGTGTCGAAGAGATCGCGACGGGCGCGCTTCGTGCCGGGGGTCCGAAGCGTCGGCGTTGCAGGGTCCGTGATCTTTGCCCAGCAAACTTCGATGTAGTGAGCAAGACGGGTCGATTGAGGCGAGGACTCCAGGAGAGGCGTCAGGAAACGCACGCACTTCTGGTAAGCCCCCCGGTGATGAGCGCGGCAGGCTTGCTTGAAACGATCGGCGCCAAGCCTCTCCCGGCGCGTTCGGTTCTGCATTTCGGCCCATTGCGCGGGGTGAGGTGCGATCACCTGGCCGGCGTTCTCGGATACGGCGCGCAACATCAGATGCCCCTCCAACCGGTGAGCTTGGCGATGATGGCAGCGCATGTGTCGGTCGCCTCGCCGGCGGCCATGCTGAAAATGGCGTCGTCTTCGGACCGATGCTCGTACTCGGCAAGCAAAAGAGCGCCCTTCACACCGCGCAGTGCCGCATGGACCGATCGAAATGCCGACATGACACGCTCTTGAGATCCGGGCTCACCTGCGAAATCTTCTGCATTTCCAACGATTTCCTCCGAGGCCTTAACCGCATCGGTCAGGATGTCGTCGAGGTCGTCGGGGAATTCGTATTCGTCATCCAGATCCCGAAGTTTGTCGAAATGCACCTTCGCCAGGATGAAGTTATTCCGAGCCTTACGGGCATGATCGACCGCTTCACTTGCGAAGTCTGCGATCGCCTCCTGGTGCTTGGCCTCTTCCGCAAGGTCCTGGTCTGTGGGGAGGTAGTCGGGTCCTGGGTGCTCGGGATGGTCGAGAGAAATCAGGGAAGACATCGCTTGCGCTCCATCTGGTGTTTACGATGGAACCTATTATTCACTATCTCGGACTTAATGCAAGTGCTATTTCCGAGATAGTGCACTTTTTTTTTCACGCCTCAGTTGAGGAGTTAGGCGCTTTCTTGCAAAATTTCCCTCAATTTATTGTGCAGCCCCGCGTCGTCGCACTGAAATCCGAGCACGCTATTTGGCGTGATTTTGCATCGATTACATATCAAAACTAACTGCTCCACATTCGGTAAAGATTTACCGGATTTGTAGGAATGCAGGGTCGTTACCGGCATGCCAGCCGTTATGGCAAAGCGGGCATGCTTGATGTCTTCCTCGGCGCACACGCGGTCAACTTCGCCTATTAGGCGATCAACCCAGTCCGCCCTTTCGCGATCAGCCATTGTGATTTACATTCCTTCGTAACTATAAGGGTTGCAACAGTCTTCTATAACTCGTATACGATAGTTCGAACGGAAAGGGAAGTGTGCTGATGAAGGTTTCGTTCACCGTGCCTGGTCCGCCAACCGCAAAGGGCAGACCGCGCATAAGCACTGCCGGACCACGACCGATCGCTTATACGCCTTCCAAAACAGTGAATTACGAGGCGTTGGTGGGGTTCTTTGCAAGCCAAGCTATGGAAGGTCAGACGCCGACCGAGAACGCCGTGAAGATGACCATGACGGCAAAGATGCCAATCCCTCGCAGCTGGCCAGGGTGGAAGAAAGACGCCGCCGCTACAGAGGCCATGAGACACACGTCAAAGCCGGACCTGGACAACATCCTGAAGGCGGCGACGGACGCGATGAACGGTATCGTCTACCAGGACGACAGCCAGATCTGCGTCGTCGAGCAGCGCAAGTGCTACGGAATGGACCCGTGCGTCGAGATCGAGGTTGAGACGGTGGAAAGCGTGAAATCGCGCAAAGATTGGACGAATGTTGAAGCGATGTTGGCGAAAATCCGAAACGATATAACTTGCGCTGGAGGCGACCCGTAGCTTAGTTTTTCTACCGCCGATTGGGACTGTAGGAAGTCTTGATATGTGGGTGTCTGAGACCTAGGTTTTAACCGACGCCCGTTGGGCGGACTTCGGGAATGCGCGATAGGTCTCTGCGCTTCCTACCCCGAAGTCCGCCGAGCGGGCGTTTTTGTTGGGGAAATCGATGAAGAAAAAAGAGGTGAAAATACGAGGGCCAAATCTCGGCAGGCTTCTCGAGATCAAATTTTCTGAGGGCGAAGATCAGTCCTGCGTAGGTCTGTATCTGCAAATACTGAAAAAAGCGTCGGGCAAGGCGAGGCGTATCAACCTCTCCATAGGTCAGGATGATATCTCGAGAGGATACATCCACATCCGCATATCTGAAGCCTGGCGATCCTCAGGATATCCTACCCCTAACAGGTTCAAAACCCACCTCGACCGCCTTCGAAAGAAGGGCCTAGTCGTCAGAAAAATCAGGGAAAAGGATAAAGGGTACGTTTTTCGCTTCTTCGTCCCTGACTACGACTTCGTCATCGAAAACCCCGGATACGAATCGACTGGAGAAATGTCATGAGCTCGGCCGCTTGGTTCAAGATGCCAGACAACGTCCTCCGGGACGGGTCTCTGATCACAAGGCCGAATGATGCTCTGGTGCTTCTGGTCCTTATGTCGAGGTCTCAGAGATCCGAGGGGCCTGTCACCTACAAAGGAAGGCAGTGCTGGCTGAAAGAGGGCGAGACATGCGTCTCTCAAAACGACATCTCAAAGTGGACCGGGCTCACCAGAAATCAGATTCGTACCTCAATAGCTCGACTTCAGAACATGCGAATTTTGCACCAAGCAAACCACCAAGCCACTACCACAGAAGTTCCTCATTATATCATTGACTTAGAGCAAATTCAAAATCCCAAATCACCAAGCAAATCACCAATTAGGCACCAAGTACCCACCAACAGACCCAGAGGCTTAGAGGCTGAGACTACCTCTGAGTCTGATACTACCGTCAGAGTCCAAACAACTGAATCACAGCCTGATACCAGCATTGCCCGATCTGACGATCGAGCGGTCTCGGTCCGCCCACATAAAAATTTCGATGAATTTTGGGCTTTGTGGAAAGGAAACTGCAAGGCCGTCGATAAGGCCAAGGCCGCCTACGCCAAGATCATAAAATCCGGGAAGGCCAGTCACGATGAACTGTGCTCGGCCGTTCCTGAATACAGGTCGTGGTGTTTGAGAACCGACACGTCAGAGAAATACCCCACAACGTGGCTAAACGGAGGGTGCTGGAAAGACGATCTGGACATCCCCAACAGAGCGCAAGGAAATTCCAATGACCGATCAAACAATCGTGGAATTCCCACAAACGACCAGTTCAACGACGAAATGTCCCGCAGGATCGAGCAGAAGGAAGATATTCAACGGTCACGACTTGAAAATCCTGAATGCGATGCTGACCAAGCTCATGGCGTCGGTTCGCGTCTCAAACCCTATCGCGAAGCAGAACCCCGGCGAGGCGATAATGGCGATGGCGGAAGCCTGCTTGAACTTCGAGCCGTGGGCCATTGATGCGGCTTGCCAGGACATAGCTGTCGACGGCGAGGCCTACTGGCCAACGGTGGCCGAGATGCAGGCCGCTATCCGCCGACAGATCGACAAGGTAACGCCCAAGCCCGAACCCGCAGGCCGCCCGCTGCTGATCCTGGAAAACGATATCGAGGAGTTCGTCATGAACACCTCGGCCGGGCAGAGGGCAATCGGCATCGGATGCGCTGCAACCCTGATCATCCGAGCTCAGAAGTTCTGCAAGGCCGGCGCCACGGAAGAACAGCTCAGCGGGTGGCTGAACGCGCTCACCGAGAGTTTCTGGGGCTTCCAGGCGAAAACCGCCGCCGAGTGCAGGGCGCTTGCCGCCGATAATACAAACGACCCGCTGTCCTCGAAGATCTGGGGGATGATGACCAAGCGTGAAGACTACCTCCAGGGCGAGTACGCCCGATGAACGACGAGGCCTACAGCCGATCAGAGCGCGCATGCTGGAAAGCCATCAAACACCTGATCCATGCAGGCCGGTACGACGAGGTCGACAAGGTCTCGGACCTGATGCGCCAAGCGCAGAGGGCAAACGAGAATCGGAAAAACTCCTCAGAGGACCGTGAGACGACGGCAATTCCTCCGAGGTTTCTGGATAGGCTGAAACCTACCATCGACGACTGACGGTGCCTTAGAACCCCCGCAGCGTCGATTTTAAAAGGACAGATCCCATGAAGCTGGAACAAAACGAAGCCCTCGACCCCAAAGCCATCGCTTCAGCGCGTCGCATCGTCGAAATCTGCACCGAACACGCCATCGCCGCCGGCATCGCCCAGGAGCCCAAAGTCGATGCGATCATGACCAATTCGATAGCCAAAAACGACTTCGAGACATCGCAAACTCGGATGATCGCGATATACGTTCTTCGTACAGGGTTCGGCGTGCCCCCGAAGAGAACCCGATATCTGCTTGGAAAATGTGGCCAAAGCATGACCTCGTCAGCATTTTCCAAGATCAGGGGGAATGGTCAGTACTCATGTGAAAAATACAGGCGATGCCTGGCCATAGCTCAGGAAAGTTGCATCCACACCATACACGATCCACTGTGCTCAGACGTCGCCATTCCGGGTGAATTCTTCGACAGAAATTCAAAGAAAAATATTGTTCCAAAGAAGCCTACCATGGCCAATCTGGATACCCTGAGCCAGGAGGAGATTTTCGTAACGATCGAGGTCGGTCAGGTAAGCGCCAAGGAACATGCTTACGCCATGCTGACAGAGCGTGGCATGCCAACGGCCATGGCGATCATGCGAGGGTTCGCCAGCCCGACCAAAGACGAGCGCCAGGCGATCGAAATCCTCGACTATCTAGGACCGCCGGACATGACAACGCGCATCGTCTCGTCATCGTCCGCCGGGCAAATGACCGATGAAGCGCCAGGGTTCGGTGGGTTCCTGTCCCTGACAGAGGTCAGAGCAGCCGATAAGGCGCTAGGAGCAATCAAAGTTCGTTGGAACGGCGCACAAAAGAAAACCGCCCCGGCCAGAGAGGGGACCAGGGCGGCTTAACAGTCTGTTTCGTTGGAGCGCAAACGGACTGCGGGTAGAGCGTGCTCACGGGTGTTTCCTGGAAACCCGACTTCCTTAGAGAGGCGTTCAATGTCAAACCCTGACGATTTGATACATAGATTGAATAAAATCTAATGTAAAGTTGAATGAAACTGAAGATGTTATCCTAAATGGTGAAACCCTTGGAGATGAACATGGATGCGAGAGAGAAGGCGATAGAGGCGGCTAGGAAGCACCTGCCTATCAATGTTTTAGAGACGCATGTGTCAGAAGCTATCGACGCCTACGAGGCCGCGCTCTGGCAGCCGATCGAGACCGCGCCGAAGGATGGTTCAACAATTTTGACGGTATGGATAGGAGAAGTCAGGACAGCAAGGTTCCTGGACAACTCGCATCACGCTTATCCATGGCAAGGGTTTAAGCCTGTTGATATGGGCCCCTATCTAGGCCAGCCCACCCAATGGCGCCCCCTGCCTACGCCACCGGCAATCGCCAAGGAAACCGACCAATGATCGCTCAGATAATCGGACAGCTCACCATGGCCGTGCCAATCATCGTCGCAATGGTCGCCATAGCACTGCTCTCGATCATGGTGTGCATCCTGATCATGGCAACCGGTGGAATACAGGACGATTGGAGAGACTAAACGCACCTTATCGCGCAGATGGACAATTAGGAGCAATGCAATTAAACTTGAAGTTGACACAACAGCATATGGTGGCATGAACCATGGCGAGTGAAAGACCAAGAGGTCGACCCACTGTGTACACGCCAGAGATCGCTGATGAAGTATGCCAGAGACTGGCAGAAGGCGAGAGCCTGAGAGCTATCTGCGATAAGGACGATTGCATGCCAGGGGCCTCAACAATACGACTATGGGCTCTTAGAGACGAGCAGGGGTTTTCTGCTCAATATACAGAGGCAAGGCAAGTCCAAGCCATGGGTTGGGCCGAGGAAATCGTCGATATATCGGACGACGAAAAGCAGGATGTGATGCGCTCTCGGCTAAGAGTTGAGGCCAGAAAGTGGGTCGCGGCCAAGATCGTCTCCAAGATCTACGGCGACAAGGTCGCGACAGACAGCCAGGGGAATGAAGTCCCGGTCATCCACTTCAGCAAGACCTCGAAGCTTCCAGAGTTGCTTGAGAAGAAGCTGGCGGAGAAAGATTGATGGGGGAAAGATCGCACGCTCTTGTCCAAAAGCAGGCGGAAGATGATGGGCTCTGGTTCAAGCCCGAAACCGCTCCTGAGGCTTATTTGCAGCAAGCTCTCCGTGAGCTTCATGCGGCTGTGGAGGGCGTTGAGATCCAGTTCAAGTGTTCTGTATGCGGGCGGCCATTCTCGGACGCTGGAGAATGCGACAGCTGCGCTGATGAGCGTATAGACGCAGATGTGGAGGGCGGATGATGGGAGTGACGTGCGACTACGATGGGTGCGGAAATGAAGCGATTGCCTCGCCAGATGAGGTCGACGGCCAGGGACTTAAGCTGTGTTCCAATCACCAGGCCGAGCTGGAAGGCCTAAGAGAGAACCCACCAAAGCTGCTCGCTTGGTGGGTTAAGTGCCACGGTGGAGCCAAGGCTCTTTGCGATAAGTTTGAGATTGAGAAAGACGTTTTGGCCAAAGAGATTTCCCGCCTGCCTTGACCGACGCCCTCACCTACTTCCCAGCCGGCCCGACGATCGAGGCGTTCCACCAGTCCGATAGCCGGTTCCGCTTGCTGCTCGGCGCGATCGGCTCCGGCAAGAGCACTGCATGCCTGGCAGAGATCCTGTTCCGCGCCATGGATCAAGAACCAGACGCCGCCGGCATTCGCTACACCAATTGGGCCGTGGTACGGCAGACATTCGGCGATCTCGAGCGAACGACCGTGCAGTCCTGGAAAAAGCTGATAGAGCACTTCTTCGGAGACTCAGTCGGCAAGCCAGTCCGTCGCGTCGTGGGCATCGAGCACAAGCTCAGGTTCCGCAACGCCGTTGATGGCACTGAAACCCATTGTGATGTGAACTTCCTCTCCCTGGACGGCGAGGGCGCCCTTGGCAAGCTCATGTCGATGCAGCTGCACGGCGCGTTCGTCAATGAGTGCTACCTCATCCCCTGGCTGGTCATTCAGGAGCTTCTGTCGCGCATCGGGCGCACCGCAGAGTTCGGCGGAACAGCCCCTATGACGTGGTCTGGGCTCTGGATGGACACCAACCCACCGGACGATACCAATTGGGTCTACAAGAAGGTCGAGGAGGAGAAGCCCGCCGGCCTCACCGTGTTCAAGCAGCCGGCCGCCGTTCTCAAGGTCGATGGCAAGTGGGTGATGAACCCCAAGGCAGAGAACGTCCAGAACCAGCCCAAGGGCGAGCGCTATTGGCTCGACATCATCGAGGACGGTGCCGCCGAGGACTGGATCAAGGTCCGCATGGGGATGAAGTACGGCTTCGTGAAGGATGGCGCGCTGATCATCGACGAGTACAGCGAGGACATCCACTGCCCCGAGCTGCCGTTCGGCGTCGATACCGGCATCCCCAAGGTCTACGTCGGCATTGATTTCGGCATCTGGTGTTCAGTCGCATTCTGCCAGAATGACAAGATGAACCGTTGGTGGTGCTTTGACGAAGACACGGTCAACGACACCAACACGGCAAGCTTCGCAACAAGCGTGATCATGCCGAAGTGCAAGGAAATCCTGGATGATTATCGGAAAGCTGGTGTCAATGTTACGTTCGATCAGCTGTTTGTTTTCACGGGCGACCCCGCCGGCAATCAGCGCCAACGTGGAGATGAAAAAACGCGGAGAGATTTCGACATACTCCGAGACGAAGACATCACCGCCAGGCCCTCGTACACCAACGTCTTCGAAACCCGCCGGGAAGTCCTCAACCGTGCGTGCCGAACCTTCTCCAAAGGTGAGCCAAGGTTCCGTCTCTCTCGCTCCTGCAAGACAGTCCGACGCGCCCTCAGCAGCCGCTACGTCTTCCACAAAGTCGGCGTCAAAAGCGACGAAGGCACGGTCTACCGGACGGAACCGAAAAAAAACGAGTTCTCGCACTCGGTCGAAGCCGTCATCTACGCAATGATGGGCAACGGCGAAGGCCAGCAGATCGGCGGCCCCAGGCACAAGGGGCCGTTGCCTCAGAAAAACCTCAGCAGCCTCGGCATGGGCCGTAGGGTCGCATAGAGAAGGAATGACCATGGCAGTTCGCAAAGCAGCGGCAAAGAAGACTCCATCCAAGGCCGGCGCCGCAGTCGCGGCCAAGGTGACGCCAAGGACGAAGGCGCCGAAGCGCAAGCCGTCCCCGAGGGGAAAGGCGGTCCCCACGCCCCAGGGCAACCAAACCGTGCGCATCCGCAAGATTTCCAACGGATTTCTCGTTTCCACGTCGAACGACGGGCCGAGGGGCTACAAGGAAACCGAGGTGTTCCATGAAAAGAAGCCCAAAATCTCTTTCACGTAATCATGGGCAGGAGAGTGGCGTGACGTATGTGTTGATGGCGTACCAAATGGGCAGCAATGGCAGAGTTTTCCGCCCTCTGCGCTCAGAGCACGAAACAATCGATCTCGCCAAGGCTGAGGCAGAATCTGATACGTTCCTTTCCGATATCGCTTCGATATACAGCAATGATAGCGGCGATAGAGCGATCGTCGGCGCTCGCTTTGAAGGCGGCCTTGAATGGTCCTGGCACCATCCACGTTACGTCAAGGCAACGCTCCCGGAAGCTGAAGTGGCGATGGCGTGAGCACGCAATGGGGCTGCAAGATCGGCAAGGTCAAGCCAAGGCTTTCGATCGTTCGCCAAGAGAACGTTGAGGAGCCCGATTGGGCGGGTGAGACCGGCTTCGTTGAGAAAATGATTAAGATTGTCCGCCAGCACAACGGCGTCAACGGCTATGCGTTCGTCATCGCCCATGAGGATGGCACCGTAAGCATCGGCACCAAGTCGATGAGGCAAAACTCAGAGGCTCAGTTGCTCGGCGGGCTGACCGTGGCGGCGACGGATCTAGCTGAAATCATGAAGGCAGTAGTATGACCCCCGCTCGCAAAGGCAAGCAGCTCACCCCGTCCGAGGTCTCGTCCGCATGCCGCCGGCAGGTCGACAGCTCAATCGGATACCTTGGAGATAGCATCTCGCAGTCACGCGCCGAGTTCTGGCGCTTGTACCGAGGTCTCCCGGCCGATGACGTGCAGGTCGAGCTGTCGCCCTATGTGAGCCACGATGCATCCGACGTCGTCGATCACATCATTCCCGAGCTGATGCGCATGTTCCTTGCCAGCGGCCGGGTGGTCGAGTTCGTGTCTCAGGGTGAGGACGACGAAGACGACTCCAAAACTGAGTCGGCGGTGATGAATTCCGCCCTGTTCAAAATGGGCTCGGCATACACCACGCTGCACAACTGGCTGATGGACGGCCTGGTAGCCAAGAACGGCGTTGTCAAATCGTGGTGGGAGGAGAGCGAGGACACGCGCGTTGAGGACTATGACGGGCTGTCCGACGACGAGGTGACCGCGCTTTTGATGGAGCTCGAAGACCAGGGCGACAAGGTGAAGTTGGTCAAGCGCTCGGAGGTTCGAGAAGCTCTCGAGGACGAGGACGGCTCCGAGGTCGACGCCATCACCACCTTCGACGTAACGGTCGAGATCACCGAGACCATCCGCCGTTGGAACGTCGAGCCGATCCCGCCCGATGAATTCCTGATCGCGCCGAGGTGGAACAAGCTGGACATACAGCAGTGTCCTTTCACCGGGCACAGCAAGCCGGACGTTCTCCAGGGCGACCTCATCACCCAAGGGTACGATCCGGATTGCGTGATGGGCCTGGTCAAGGAAGGCGGGCTGACCTCCAGCGAGGAGCGCCAAGAGAGGTTCCGTGGCGATCAGGCGGACGAGTTCGGCGAGCAGGACGCGGCGCCGGGCATGAGCCAGGTTCGCATCACCGAGTGCTATATCCGCATGGATTACCACGGCACCGGTAAGCCCGTTCTGCTGAAGGTGACCATTGGCGGATCAGGCGGGGCGGCCGGCAAGGGCGATACCGAGAACCCCGGCGTGGATATCCTGCGCTGGGCCGACCACATGAAGAACAAGACGAATTCGATCGCCTGGCCGCTGGATATCGAGATCATCGAGGACGTGCCGTTCTTCTCCTGGTCGCCTTACATGATCCCACACAAGTTCTTCGGGCAGTCCGTCGTTGAGAAAATGGAGGACCTGCAGGAGATTAACACGATCGTCTCGCGCCAGATGATCAACAACATGACGCACGTGAACAACCCGAGGCCGGGCGTCGACTCGACGAGGGCCAGCACTGAGACCTTCCAAGATTTGGCGGACGTATCGCCAGGAGCGCCCGTCAGGGCTGATGGAAACCCCGCCGAGATTATCCAGTGGTCGACCGTTCCGCCGATGGTTGAGCCAAACCTCATGGTTCTGGAGCACATCAAGGTACGCCTGGCGCAGCGCACCGGAGTGACCTCGATCAACGAGGGCGTGGATCCGGACACGCTCAATCAGCGCTCGGGCCGGGCGATCGACCTTCACCAGCAGGCGGGGCGGGGCAAGATCGAGTTCTACGGCAGAAACTTCGCCGAGGCGCTTAAGCGGTTGATCCTGCACGGTCACAAGCTCTACCGCCGGCATGCGCCCGAAGACATGGCATTCCGAGTTGCCGGCGAATGGGAGGAGATCAACCCCCGCGCATGGCAGCCTCGCAATCAGGTGTCCGTCTTGGTCGGTCTCGGTACCGGCGCCGTCGATGCCAAGCTGATGATGTACGATAAGCTGATGGAACGACAGATGCAGCTGCTCCCGCTCGGCCTGGTCAAGCCCGATCACATCCGGAACACCATGACTCGCGTTGTTGATCTAATGCAGCTCGGCGAGATCGAGAATTACATGGCGACCGAGGAGGAGATGGAGCAGGAAGCTCAGGCTCAGGCCCAGCAGCCGGAAGAGCAGGATCCGATGATCCAGGCCGCCAAGGAGGTCGAGGGCATCAAGACTCAGGGTCAGGTGACCACGGCGCAGATCCGAGCCATGTCCGACGCTCAGAAGGCTCAGATGGAGGACGACCGCAAGCGCGACGAGATGAAGCTCAAGGTGCTCGGTGAGCTCATCAAACAGGGCATCGCGTTCGATCAGGCCGTTGCTCAGGCGGCGATGTCGGCGCGGCAGGCGGACGCCCAACCTGATGGTGTGCGCAATGAATTGCAGAAAACCGGTAGTTGATATAAATTGGCTGTTGTGACTACGCAATTCCTCCACTCGAAAGGAAGACCAATGGCATATGGCGGAGACCGCATGAAGAGCGGCATGAACGGCCGGAAGCGCCCGAACCCGCAGTACGGCGGCAAGAAGTCCGAGGTCCCGATGGGCTCCGGCAAGGCCAGGACCGGCCTTGAAGATACGAAGACGCCCAACATGGATTACGGCAAGGCCGGCGCGAAGATCGTCACCGGCAAAGCCAAGAGCATGTGCTGATGGGCATCTTCGACGTATTGGGCGGCATTGTTGCCCTTCCGGTCGCCGTCGTGTCGGACGCGGTGAAAGTCGTCAACCCGCTTCGGGAAGATGAATTGAAATCTGACACGGCCAAGGTCGTGGGGAACATCGTCGACAGCACGAAGAAGGAAGGCTGATGCGGCAGTCCCCCACAGCGCAGGAACGTCTAGAGAAAGCTCGTCGTCTGACCGCTCTACAAAAGATCGGCCTTGATGATCTTCTCAACGACGTTGAACTGGCTTTGCAGGATAAGTGGATGGTGTCCAAGACGCCTGCCGACGATGCAAAGCTTTGCGCTGAGAGGGACGGTCTGAAGGCTCTCCGCAGCCGGATTAACTCCGAGCTCGCGGCAGCCTCCAAGGTTCAACTCGATGTGGCTGCCGAGGCGAAAGCTTCGAGCGCCCGCAAGAAGAAGGGCTCCTGATGACGGACAAGGTGGAAATCACCCCCGGTTCACAGTCCCAAATGGCGTCGCAGCTTGCCGCGATGCTCAACGCGTCCGATCCCGAGGATAAGGCGGAAACGCCCCCTCTCGAAGGAGAGGACGACACTGAAGACCGCCACGAGGCAGCCGAAGACGGTGACGCCGATGGCGAAGACCTAGACGCCCTCGACGAAGGCAACGACGAGGACGCCGATGATGGTGATGAAGACGACAGCGAAGAGGACGCATCCGGCACGTTTACCTTGCTCGTCAATGGTAAGCAGAAGGATGTCACCCTTGATCAGCTGCTGGATGGCCGTGAGTTCGACGTCAAAGTGAATGGTGAGGTTCACACCGTACCGTTCGACGAACTCAAAACCGGCTTCATGCTTCGCGCTGACCATACCCGAAAGACCATGGCCCTCGCCGACGAGCGTCGAACCTTCGACGACGAACGCGAGACACTCATGGACAAGGATCGGGCTGCCACTCAGGAGCGCCTATCTGCTCTTGATGACACCGTTTCGACGATCGAAGGCCTGTTTGGCAACGAGCCCGACTGGCCTTCTCTTGCTCGGCAACTCGATCCTAAAGACTACCAAGCCCGTAGGGCGGCCTGGGATGGCCTGACGAAGCAGATCACCGAAGCCAAGGCGAAGGCCAAGGGCGAACGTGGCAAGCTCTCTGAGGAGGCATCCAAGCGCCAGGAAAAGCAGCTGGAACGTCACCGCGACATGCTTCCTGACCTCATCCCCGAGTGGAAAGACGGGACGAGAGCAGAGAAAGACGTCAACGCGATGGTGTCCATGCTGGAGGAGGCTGGCATGCAAGCCGGCGTTCTCTCTGAAGCGCTGGTGGCCAACCCCAACTGGCTGGTGATCCTTCGGGATGCCGTCGCTTTCCGAAACATCAAGGACGGCAAGAGCAAGAAGCGCAGGGAACGCAAGGTCACGCGTACCCAGAAGGCTGGATCGACGGACAGCGGAACCATCAAGACTCAGGAGCAGAAAAGGCGCGCAGGGCAAAAACAGCGCGCTTTCGAGAAGGGCAGAGGCGGTCGTTCCAACCGAAATGATGTTGCTGCAGCTATGGCGGCATCTTTGGAAAGAACCGGCTAACCACTTTCGACAGCGCCATCGCAACATGGAGTTTAGCGGTGGCACAAATTGCAGGAACCTACTCGACCTATGACGCCAATGGGCTGGTCGAGGACTTCGCTGACTATATCTGGAATATCGACCCGACCGAACGGCCGTTCACCCAGAACATCCAGAAGAATTCGGCTGACCAGACCCTCCACCAGTGGCAGACCGACGACCTCGACAACACCGCCAATGCTCAGGATGCAGTGGTCAGTGGCGACGAAGCGACGTTTGCGCCGCCGAAAGCCACGGTCACGCTGAACAACCACACCCAGATCACCCGTCGGACGGCGATCGTCTCCGGTACGCTCGAGAAGACCAAGAAGTACGGCCGTAATTCCGAGATGGCCTATCAGATGACCAAGCGTGGTCAGGAACTTCTGAACGCCGTCGAGCGGATTTGCATCGGAGAGCCCAACGCCAAGGTCGCCGGTAGCAACGCCATTCCTCGCGAAATCGCCAACGTTGGGTCCTGGATCACGACCAACACCGACCGAGGTGCTGGCGGTGTCGATCCCACCGGGGACGGGACCGACGTACCGACTGATGGTACGCCGAGAGCGTTTTCCGAGTCGGATCTTCTCGCCGTTCACCAAACGACCTGGACCGAAGGCGGCAACCCGGAAATGCTGTTCCTCGGCCCGTTCAACAAGAACTCGGCGGCGTTCTTCACCGGCCGCTCGACGTCAGAGCAGGACGGCGCGGATCAGTGGGTGGTCGCCAACGTCGACGTTTACACCTCCTCGTTCGGCGAGTTCTTCATCACCGCGAACCGTTTCCAGCGCGATCGTGATGCCTGGCTGCTTCAGATGGACCTTTGGGCGCTTTCCGAGTTCCGCCCGCTGTTCCAGAAGCCGCTTCCCGCCACCGGCGATGCCGAAAAGCAGATGCTGCTGTTCGAATACACGCTGGAAAGCCGGAATGAAAAAGGCAACGGCGCGATTGCTGATCTGACCGTCGCTTAATCCTAACGCCCCTGATGGCAGGAGGGCGGGCAATCTCCCCGCTCTCCATCGCCCCAACGTAGGAGACCGAGACCATGTTTATTGACCGCCCGAAAACCGATGGATCGACCGAGAAAGTCGCCCGAGGACCCTCATCCCAGAGCGGCCTCGGAGCTGCTGATCACATTGTTTTTGACGAAGGCGTGGATGTCGAGATTGGACGAGCCATTTCCGACCCCAACCGAACCTACATTGCGCTTCGGAATACAAACGGCACGAAGATATACTTCTCGCCGAATGCAGCCGGCACTGGTCTCGACTTCTTGTCGACGAGGCCGTAGCCGATGTCTGAGCACATCGACCGCGAGATCACCAACGCCGGCCTCACTCGGGATTACCATCTCGACGAGGGCGGCAAGATGATCATTCAGCACCGGCAGGATGTCGAGCCGATGTTGGATCGCAACCAAGCGTTGGCCAATCATGATGATCGGGGCATGTCGCCGACTGGCGAACTGAAGCGCATCGGATCGATCCCGATGACGGAAGTCATGAAGGCGATGAACCGCGTCGGCAAGTTCCAGCTCACCGACCCTGAGGTGAAGGCCGAACTGATGCGGATGATGAACGACAGCACCTATGCGAAGTTCAGAACTTCGCCGGGGCGGGCGTAGGGAAATGAACAAAGCGGAGCTAAAAGCGACTGTCCTGGACTTTCTAGCAGAAGATAACCTGCCGGATGGAACCGCAGACCGTCTCGTCAGCTTCGCAGACACGTCCATCAAGTCTAAGCTTCGCATCACGACGATGGAGGCCACGGCTACGCTACCGACCGGTACGACTGACCCCGCTTTGCCTCTACCAAGCCGGTTCCTGTCCATGGTCCGGGCTCATTACGAGACGGGAGACGTCCGCTACAATCTTGTCCAGCGGGCGCCGTCGGCTAACGGTAGGCTAACAGGTGACCGAACGGCCACGGTTCTGCCGGCGTCCTATGCGATCGAAGGGCGCGAGAACAAGTCGCCCGTGATGCTCTTGGCGCCGGCACCATCGGTGAGCCTCGACATCGAGATCGTCTACAAGGCGGATCCATCCTTGGTGTCCGACAATGACGTCAATGACATCCTGAAAAAATATCCCGGCCTCTACCATTACGGCACGCTGATGCATGCCGAGGCGTATCTCCGCAATCCTGAGATGGTCAGCGGATATCGAGCGATGTTTGATGCAATGATTGCCGACATCCAGGCGATCGAGAACAAGGACCGTTTCGACGGGCCGCTGGTCAAGCCGACGCCGCCCTATCTGTTCCGCAACCGCCGGGCAGCGTACCGATGACCTCAAAGACAGCCAGGTTCGGGCCATGGACCCCTGAACAGGCCCCTCTCGGCAGCGAGGGTGCCTTGGTGATCGAGGGCTGTGTTCATGAGACGAACGGTTACCGGCCGGTCCGTGACCTCGTGCCGATCAATACCCCTTTACCATCTGCCGCCCTTGGGGCCGTCTACGCGAAGTCGTTCGCTGGAACAACTCAGGGCTTTGTCGGCACTGACACACAGCTGTTCCGCCTGGTCGGTACCGGCGCGAGCTTCACCGATGCAAGCCGAGTCGCTGGATACACGACGGCCGCCGGCGAGCGCTGGCGCTTCGATCGCTTCGGCGATCTCCTGCTCGGCACCAACTTCACCAATGAGGTGCAGCAGTTCGACCTGAATGTGGCCACCGTGTTATCGGATGTCGCTGGTGCACCGCAATGCCGGTTCATCCGCGTGGCGAGCAACTTCCTTTTCACGGCCTACCATCCTTCGCGATCCAACCGCGTGCAGTGGAGCGCCGACGGCGACCCGACGAGTTTCCCGACGCCCGGAACGACACCAGCTCGCCAGGTCCGGAGCGGTCAGCAGGATCTCCAGGGCGAATATGGCGAGATCACGGGCGCCGTCACCGGCCTATCAACTGGAACAATCAGCTTCTTTCGTGAGAAGGCGATCCACACCGCTTTCGAGATCGACGATGCAACGTTCGTGTTCGCCTTTGAGGCAGTGGAGGCAGAGCGCGGGTGCATTGCGCCCGACGGCATCGTTCAAGTCGGCGGCGAAGCGTTCTATCCCGGCCCCGACGGCTTCTACGCATTCAACGGCTCGAACTCCCGACCGATTGGCGCATCGACGTTTGATCGCTTCTTCTTCGACACGGTGGATCTTGCGCGCATTGCGAACACGCGCGGATCGCTCGACAGCAAGCGCAAGCTGATCACGTGGAGCTTCCAGAGCCCCGAGGCCCAGGGCGTCACGCTCGACAGGCACATCACCTACAATTGGGAGACCGGTGAGGCCACGTTCTTGCCGGAGCTGAGCTTCCAGGTGCCGGTCTCGATCCTGCCCGTCGCCTTGACGCTGGAGGATATCTCCGGATCGATCGACGATGTCCCTGGCTCGCTCGACGACCCAACCTTTCAGGGTGGCGGCCTGTTTTCTCTCGGCGCCTTCGATGCCAACAATGCTTTGGCCACGTTCACTGGCGAGACGCTTCCGGCCCGGTTCGGCGTTGCCGAGGATCAGCTCGTGGACAATGGCCGCTCATATGTCCGCCATGTCCGGCCTTTGATCGAGGGCTCGGCGTCCTATGTGGCCGCCAAGGGGCGTGAGAGGGCCGAGGACGATGCCAAGACCATCGCAGGCGGCGATACCAACTCGCATGGCCGCGTGCTGCTGAGAAGCAAGGCGCGATATCATAGCTTCGAGGTATCGGTGCCACGTGGTGCAGGATGGAAGAGCGCTCAGGGCATCGAGATCGTATTTGATGAGGTATCCGATCGGGCGCCGACACCGGCCGCTATCCCAAGCGTTACGCCTGACAACCTGATCACTGAAGACTCGTTCGGTCTCCTGACCGATGACGGAACGCGTCTTGTCGTGGTGGAGGAGGCCTGATGGCGAGCTTCCCGAGACCTTCCGGTCCTACTGACCTTTTCAATTGGTCGCTTCGCTTGGTGTCCGAGCTCGTCAGGCGCGAGCGGCGATGGGCGTCCGGTCTCGTCGAGTTCGACGCTGGCGTTGCCTCAACCATCGTGACCGACGAGCGCATCCGTTTGGATGACGTGGTGATGTTGACGCCTGCCACCGGGACTGCCGAAGCAACGCGCCCCTTCGTTGGTGATGGCGATGTGACGCCAGGGCAATTCACGATCACGCATGCGAATGCAGGCGCTGGGAGGAAATTCTACTTCCTCTCGACCAGACGAGATGGAGCTTAGATCATGGGCCTTAAGTCATTATTTCTCGGGAAGAAAAACAAGCTCAGCAGCTCCCAGAAGGGCGCTCGCGATGCGTTCTCCGCTTTCGGCCATGGCCAGATCAACCCTATGTTCGGCGATGCCTCATCGCTGGTAGGCCAGACGCTCGGCGGTGACTTCCTCGGCCAGGCAAACCCGCATCGTGATCAGGCAATTCAGGCCGCCATCGCGCCGGCTCAGGAAGCATTCCAGACGTCCATTGCACCGTCGATCATGGCGCGGTCATCGCAGTACGGGCGATCGGGATCGCCGGCAGAAGCGGCGGCGTTCGGCGATGCGTCGACAGCCTTCGGCCGTGGCCTGGCCGAGACATCTGCCCGCATCGGATACCAGGACTATGCTAGCGAGCGTCAGAACCAGATCCAGGCGGTAATGCAGGCGCTCGGTCTCATGGACTTCGAGCAGAAGGATCAGATGGCCAGAGCCGGCGCCTTGGGCCAGGCCTCCAATATAAATCAAGCCGGACGTGGTAGGAAAAGCGGGCTGATCAAGTCTCTCGCCCCGATTGCCGGTGGCGTGGCCGGCAGCTTCTTCGGCCCGGCCGGCGCCGCCGTCGGCAAGGGCTTTGGTGACATGGCCGCGAACAGCCTGTTCAGTTCAGCTCCGGCGCCAGGGGCAGGCCCATGACATCGGCCTTCGATCTCTTCACTCAAGGGTTTCTCCCGTCGTTCCATCAGTCCGGCCAGAACTATCTCGCCGACAAGAGGCACGAGTCGGGCTTGGCGTTCGATCAGCAGCAGGCCGATCGCAATTACGGCATGCAGCAAGCGGTATTTCAGCGGGATCAGGCAGCGGCAGAGGCAGAAGCGCAGCGGGAGGCTGATCGTTTCGAAGCGCTGCAGCTGGCCGCCGCCAATTTGCCGCCAGAGCTTCAGCAGGCGGTGATGGCTAATCCGGATTTGCTCGGCACGATCGTCGAGCAGCAGATTACGCCAGAAAAGCCGGTGTCTCTCGCGCCCGGCGGTCGCTTGATCAATCCCGAGACTGGCGAGGTGATGGCGTCCTCGCCGTTCAAGCCGGATGCTCCTGTTGAGACGTACCGGCAGGTGAGTGGCGCTGACCTTGGTTTGACCGGGGCCGAGGCAGCCAAGCTGTTCAACGTGTCCAACAAATCCAACCAGGTTGCGGGCATCGGCGGTGGTGGCGTCACGGTGAATACCGGAGAAAAGGTAGCCCAGGTAAGGGAAGGAGAGCGCGCCAAGGCAGGCGTCAAGCGCCAAACCGAACTGGCCGAACGCCGGAAGGCCTCTGAGGAGGCGCTTTATTATATCGATCAGGCCGCATCGTCAGTTGGCAAGGCCCCGTCGGGAGCCGGCGCCGATATCAGAACGAGCGTGTCGAGAGTGGCCGACATTATTCCTGGCGGTCGCACGGGCCTTGATGCCCTGGAATACATTACCGGCGCGGATGTTTCGGTAGATGTTGAGTCCGCGGAGCGTATGCAGGAGGCTTCGAAACGAAACGCCATGGCCAGCCTTAAGGCGACCTTCGGCGGATCGCAGATCACCGACAGCGAGCGCAAGGCCCTGGAGTCGGTCCAGATCTCCACGAATGACACTCAAGTGACACAGGTCCGCAAGGCAAAAGCCCAACGGGAAATGATGAAGCACGGCATAAAGCTCATTGATGCCGAAGATCGTCTGCTTTCCGCTGGTATGTCTCCTGCCGATGCGCAACGCGAGGCGCGTGCAGAGGTCGGGGCAATGCCTGGCATGAAGGATGAGGACAAGAAAAGCGCCCAAGAGCTGACCTCGCCTGGTGGCGTCAAATACAAAGTGAGGACGAGCCTCTGATGCCGCAGATCGTCGAACTTGACGGTGGAGTTGAGCTAGAGTTCCCGGATGGCCTGACGTCTGACCAGATTGGCGAGGCTGTCGACCACTATCACTCTACGTTGCGCCAAGAGCCATCACTGGCCCCAGCGGCATCAGCGTCCCCGACCGTGCAGCCTTCGGCTGTGGCTGAGAACGAGTCATCGTTCATGGATTACATCCCGCTGGTCAGCCAGGCGCGCGATGTGATGGACGTGGCAAGCCAAGGCTTCCAGTCTTCCGACCAGTTTCCATACTTTGCGCTTCCTGACAGCGTGGGTGACCGTAAGGAGCGTCGAGACGTCACGACGGACATCGGCGCCATGGTTGCCGCGCCGTCCGCTGGAACGGCTCTCCTGGGCGTTGGCAAGGGCGTTGTTGGTGGCGCCCTCAAGGGCGCGGGCGCATCGGCGATCGACGCGGGCCTGTATTCCGCCCTTCTCGGCAGCGGAGACGTTGCTGGTGATGCGACAGCAGGAGCGGCGGCCGGCGGTGTCGTTGGCGGCACGCTCGGCAGGATCATCGGCGGCAAGGTTGCTCCGGCATTGGCCGATGGAGCCCAAGAGGCTGCCGACCTCGGTATCAGAACAACGCGCGCCCAGGCGACCGGCTCCCTCCCTGCGCACATCGCTGAAGAGTCGGCCCGGCAGAACTCTATCACCGGTGGCAAGCTGCGAGAGTTCGCGGCGAACCAGCAAGGCGACATCCAGCGGGTAATCGATGAGATCGTGCCCGGCGGCGGCGCAACCGGTGATCTGGCCGAGGAAGGTATTCAGGCCCTCGGCGAGGCGCGGAAACTTCAGAAACAGGCCGTGCGCTCTGCTTACAAGGTTGCGAACGAGACCGGCGGTCGCCTCTCTGTAGACTCCTTCGGGAGTCTCCTGCAGCGCATGGGCGGAGAGATCGACGAATTCGCAGGGTTCAACGCTCCGATGAGAGCGCAGCTGAGCTCTGTTACTGATCAGATCGAAGCGGGCGTGTCGGCAGCAGCCGAAAAGGGCCAGTCGATCAAGTTCGGTGAACTGGAGGGCTTGCGAAAAGGCCTCTCCAGCGCGATCCGTACCGCCAAGGGGCAAGAACAGCAGGCGTATAAAGCCGGGCTGCTCCGGCTCCGGTCCACCTTCGACAATTGGGCGGACGATGTGGTCGACAGCGCGGCATTCTCTGGCGACCAGACCGCGCTCGATGCGATCAAGGGCGCTCGGGGCCTTCATGCTCAGTATATGAGCCGGTTCGGTGAACGCCCTGGCGATGCCGGCGGCAAGATCATCGCCAAGATCCTCGATGAGGACGTGACCGACGGCGTCAACTTCCTGTTTGGGGCTGGCAAGCTTGGCCTGAACGGCACCGGGGCGGCCATGCGGCGCATCAAGGCGTCATCGCCAGAGGCGTATCAGGCATTCCGGCGCGCCGCGTGGAACCGGATCGCGAACGACGCTCAGGGCGAGCTCAAATCCGCCGGCCATCTGTCGAATGCACTCAAGAAGCAGCTCGAGAGCCAGCCCGAACTGATGAAAGAAACGTTCGGAGCGCAGGCTGTCGGTCAGATGGAGAAGCTTACGAAGGCGCTCGGCACAATCCAGACACCGAAGGATGCGTTGAACCCTTCTCGATCGGGCTGGGCCATCCTTCGCGGGCTTCAGGGCATGATCGGCGTTGGCGGCATTGCCTCAGGCAGTCCCGAGCTGATCGCGGCCGCCGGCGCAGGCACTGTGCGGGATTTGATGACGTCCCGGAATGCTATGAGGCCGCTCGGCTCGATGTCGGAAAGCGCCGCCTTGGGCGCTCAAGACGTTCTACAGCGCATTTTCACCCGGTCGGCTATCGCCCCCGTTCTATCGGAAGAAGAAGCCGGCCTGGCCAGACGCAGCCAAGAGGCCCGCAAGGTGCTCGGTCTCCGAAAAACAGAAACCCGTCGTGATGTGACCAAAGGGGGCGGCCTCTGATGGCAGTCAAAGACTACGAGACAGCGGCATCAAACAACGATGGGTCCGGCAATCTGTTCCCAGAGGGTGTCCTGGCGGCGCAGCTCAACAACAATCTTCGCCAGATGCAGGCCGATCTACGCTCATTCGCCAATGACGCGGACTTCTTCGCCTATGGCGATGGGTCCGGCGAGGTGACGATCAACGTTATATCCGGGACGGTGTTTCGCATCGTTGGATCGGATCAGCGCTCGGCGTATCATGAAAAGCGCCGCGTTCGGGCTGTCGGGGCATCCACTGGCACAAGGTTCGGCACGATCACGGGGGTTTCCTTCACGTCAGGAAACACGGACGTCACCGTCGATTGGGATAGCGGGTCTCTTTCCGTGGAGACCGTGGAGATCTCGATCGGCAACCTGTCCGCCAATCAAAATTCGTCTTTTCCTAGGAAATTAATAGGCGATTTCGAGATATTGGGAGCCTTCAAGGCGGATAACCTGCAAAGGCCGGTGCAGAAGCTTACTGACGTAGATTTCTCAAATCGCACTGTTTACACGCCGACGTCATCGCAGGAGATTTTCTCGTTCTCCGTTGTGAAGGAACGCGCCGAGACTGAACTGGTTGTCGATGGCGTGGTGTCGTTCTTCGACCGGGCCGATCAGAACAAGGTTGCGCTTCTTACGGTACGTATTGGAAGTGACCGACGGTCGTACACCATACCCACCACGGAAAAGGGCGAGGACACGTTCGCCTCGGCGGTGTGCAAGGCTCGGTTTTCCGGCCTCTCCTCAGGAACCAAGACTGTCAGGGTGGACCTTGAGCGGATCGGGGCCCCGATGAATTTCGTGGTCAATCCGAACGACGACGACACCCCGTCCTTGAGCGGCCGGCAGGCGCGGTCATCCTTCACGATTGCGGAGTTCTGAAGATGACCGAGAAGAAGACGACAGAGCTCGATCTTGTTGACTCGCTCGGCGTTGAGGACGAGCTCGTCGCGAATGTGTCGATTGACGGGGTTCTCAAAACCAAGCGGATTAACGCGTCGAAAGTCGCCGGCCTCGGCAGAACCCGTTTCAATATTATCTCCGCACCGGGCGTCCCTGGCATCCTGCAGCTCGACGAGAGAGAGCACCTCGGCGCGATCTTCAACATCAACAATACGGAGGACGCCTGTCGGATCGACCTGCCGGACTATGGTGATTTCGATACATTCGGCTTGATTTGTATGGCTCGAGTAGCGAATGGCGCCAACCCGGTATCGGTTCGAGCTCTTTCGTCTGGCCAGCTCCGGGCTCCGCAGCATAGCGCGATTGCTTTTGGCGGTGACGAGGTTTTCATCGGCCCGGCGACGTCTGACGCTGACGAGCATATCTTCTTCATCATCCGAACCGGCTTTTCCTGGACGGTTTATGATCCGTTCGGGGTTCGTCAGAATGTGGATGACATCAACCGTCTCGGCGGCGGTGGTGGACCTGGAGGGGCAGTCGACAGCGTTGTTGGCCTCACCGGGGATGTGTCGACAGCTGATATCATCGCTGCGATCACAACCAACCTGGGTAGCGATGATTGGCTTGGCCCAGACGCTGAAGATCGGCGATACCAGACCGGGGGCGGCAAGACGGGTTCATTCTCCTTCGTGGCCGCCGACGAGACAGGCACCCGCTGGATCAATTGGCAGGGGGCGCTGGCCACTGATACGGCGACGTTGGACGTAGCGGCCATTTCTTCAGGCGGTGTCCTCGAGGGCGAGCGAAACAGCGTGGAAAACGGCGTCCTCACACTGACGGGCGGCCTGACGAGCACGGACAGCCTGACGATCACGGCTGGCGCTCGGTTCTCGCTTGTGCGCCCGCCTGGCACGACGCGCATTAGAGTGAGCCAGGGCTAATGTCGATCCTTCGCCCGTCTCTGACGCCATCGATCATTCTCGGCCCTGTTGGGGCGGGCGGAAGCGTTGCCCTGAAGCTTGATGCCGGAACGATGCTCGACACGGACGCTCAGGCGGACTTCGACGTTACGGCCAATGATCCGCTTTCGAGCACGATCTCGGCGCCGGTGATCACATCCGGCCCGGCAGGAACAGTTTCCGTTGTTGGCAACAATGTCCGACTGGTTCCTTCGACGGCAGGAATTTATGTAATCCTGTACACGGCGACGATTGGCGTCTTGTCTAGCATAGGAACCCTCACCGTTGTCGTCACCTCGGCCGCCGCCGGGTCGGCGCCAAGCATCGGCGCATCGTTCCAGAGCGTTGAAATGGCCGGCGGCGGCGTCAATCCGATCACCATGCCGTTGACCGGCATCCCCGCAGACACGCGCGTCCTGCTGTTTGCTCTGTCGACATGGCTGGATTTCGGCGCCGCGCCTCCCCAAACACTGACCACGCTCAACCCCGCGTATGACGGCGAAGCAATGACACGCGTCGATGGCTTCGGCGACCAGGTGTTCCGTGGCGACTCAAATGTTCCCGGCGATGATGGCCCGCCCGTCTATATCTTCGCCTTGCAGACGCCCGGCGATCAGATCGCGGCGGCTGGAAACTTGGTTTTCACGACGGCCTTTTCTGCTGGGAACCCTGAGGTTCGCCTTGCTTCGGTCATCGCGATTACGCACCCGACTGCCGATCTGACGCTGGCACAGCTTGGCCTGACACGCTCGTCTGGATCTGGCCTGACATCTCCGCAGGCCGCCACGGCTCCGGATAACTCTGTCGTCGTCAATTATACCTCGGCCAAGGCCAATCCGACGGCCCCGGCGTTGACTGGCGATGGAGCCTGGGCGACGCAAGAGGCCGTGGTCGGCGATGGGTCGAGCGGAACCGTTTCCGGACGCCAGCTCGCCGAGACGCGCTCTTTCACGAGCGGCGCTGCCGCCGATCACACGACGACGTTCGACCTCAACGCGCTGCACGGCACCATAACGATGGCTGCGAGCGACGTTGGCGGCGCAAGTGGCACAGCGCCGACGAATGCCCCGCTTTCTCTCCAGACGGCGCCTGGCGGGCCTGTCACGCTCCTTGATCCACGTGCGGGCAATGGCGGAACGACACCAATCGATACCACGGCCGTCAATAAGATCAGCGGCGACGCATCGGCGGTCCTCGCAGGCGACTCTTTGAGCATCACACCGGCCGCGACGGCGGGAACCAGCCTTTTCGAGATCTGCCTGGCCAATTTGGCAGGCGCATCGATCATTGCCCTTACGGTCACGGCCTCGGCATTCGCTACGGGTCCGCAGGCAGGAGGCGCCGCCGGCCTCGGCCTGCAAGGCGAGACGCTTACGCAGATCGCGGCCAAGGTCGCCGTCGCCGTGTTCAACGAGCGGACGCGGATCTCGGCGCTCAACGATGATGGGCTGAATGAAGCCCAGATCCGGGCATTGCACCCCGACATGACCGGTGCCGACGATCTGGTCGGGACGACTGACACCGACTTCCAGACGGCTCTCGGCGCCGGTCGAAGGAAATTCTTTCTGCGGGCTGGCGTGACATACGATTTCGGAAACCTTGGAGATAACCAAGAGCTTCCTTCCAACTCAGGCGTGAAGATCGTTGGTCTGCCGGGCTCGATCATCAACGTGGGTGGCGGCAATAAGAGCGTCGGCAACCGGCGCTGGCTGGTTCGTCACGACTTCCACATCGAGCGCGTGCGGCACATCAACGGCGCCGTCCCTTGGTCGCTGATAGGCGCGGATACGACGATCAACGAGATCACCGTGACGATGTGCCAGGCCGACAATATTGGCGTGCTGTTCCACCATGAGTTGCCCTTCGCGCCCGATCCGAACCTGATCGTCACCAACTACACGTACACCAAGAACATCTCGACCAACTGCCGCGACGGCATGAACATGAGGTTGAGCGTCGGCGGCGGCAACCCGGCGGCCAAGATCATCAACGCGACTGTCGAGGACAATTGGGTCGACGTGGTGACCCGGTACGGCTTGGCGATCCACTATGACAATCCCCCCACGGGACTGAATTACGGCGTTGCCAATACGAACCATGCGTTCAAGCGTAACCTCGTCGAGAACGTGACGACGATGGACGGCAACGGCTTCATGATCTCGGTGGGCGCCTGCGAAGTCTGCGATGTCGAGGACAACTGGGTCGTCAATTGCGCACGCGGTGGCAGTGGCTTCGATGCTGAGGCCTACTATGGCAAGGCGGCCGGTGGTGTTTGGCGCGGGAACGTCGCCTGGAACGCTGGACAGGCTGACTTCCAGGGGATGGTAGCCGGTAAGGGCGAGCCTGGGCTCTCAAGCGACGTTCTGAACGAGCTGCTGATCGAATACAACTTCTTCGGCACTGACCAGGGCGACACCGACAACGTCGTCTGGGCCCAGCGCAGTCGCATGAACACGACCAAGAACACGATCATCGTCGGATCGGATAGCCGGACGCTTGCCGGGCAATCAGCATCGCCATACCAAGACTCCAGCTTCACCGACAATCGCATCCGCCTTCTGTCGACTAACCCGAATTGCGGTCCGCAGGTATTCGGCGATTTGCAGGACTTTTCGTACGCCCGGAACGTCTGGGATTATGAGATGGCCAGCGACTCCACGGTCTACCGCATTGTCAGCGATAACGCGGTTGCCGCCAGGACGATCGACAATCTCTCGATCGATGGCGATGTCTTCAACCGTATAGGTGCCGGCACGCCGACATGGATCGCCGTCGAGCGGCGGGTTTCTCAGATCGTCGATCCAAGCTTCGTCAACTGTGAGTTCAACGGTGGCGGCGTTGCCTTGGCGTGCATATCCAATCAGATCTCCACGCCTATAACGTGGACCAATCACAGCCATTCGGGCGCAGTGCCGACGATCAACAATGCGGTCGATAACACCATCAACACGCTTGGCGCCGGCGGCGGGAATAGCTTCTGATGATGATCATGAACGACCACACCGAATGGAATGCCGAGAGCGAGATTACTCTTGAGCTGCAGCATCGCCTTTCCGAGGATCGCAGCTTGTTCGTCGAGATTTCCTCTGAAAATCCTGAAGGTGGCACGGTTCTTGAGGCGCCCGTTGTCGAGATACGGAACGAGATCGAAGTCGGCGACCTGAAATACAGCGCGCCAAGGCTGGTTGGCCTGATCTGCAAGCTACTCGATCGCGACCTCTCCCAGATTATCGAGATGGGCCCGGTCGACGTCACAGACGGCCTTGCCCGCGTCGTCGTTCGAATTCATCGCCTGAAGGCCAAGACAGCAACGGAGACCAACAATGTCTAGCGCGGCCGCTATCGTTTCCGGTGAAAATGCTGGAACGGACTTCATCACCTTGCCTCCAAAAGATATCAACCGGTTCACGGCTCGAATTCGCGGAACGTTCGTCGGCATAGTCGTGGTCCAAGCCAAGAGGCCAGGCGAGGCCGACAGCGAGGTTGTGAACCTCAAGGCTTACGATGCTCCGACACTGGAAGTCGGGGAGACCGCCGGGCCATGGCAGGTTCGCCTGTTTGTTGAGGCTGGCGGGTTTACCTCCGGGTCGATTGAGCTTGAGATCCGGGACGACAACTGATGACGACGCTTCGCCCTGTCCTTGCGGCAGTCATGCGCCCGGTTATGCGGGGAGTGATGGATGGCTTCGGCGACGGTGACAATGGCGTCCCGATCCCGCCTCCAGGCGGCGGTGATAGCCGCATACTTTTAGAGAGCGGCGATCTTCTTCTCTTGGAAATCGGTGACGCGATCCTTTTGGAGAACGGCGGAACCGGCGAGCCGTGGTCAGACGGGACTTTCTTCACAGATGGCAAGGGCTGGGTTTAGCAAGGGACTACGAGAATGGCTGATACCAAAATTTCCGACCTGACACCCGGCGGGGTCACCCAAGCGGCCGATACGGTCGCCGCTGTGAGGGCTGGCGGCAACGTCAAGGTTATCCTTGATGTCCTAGCGTCCGGCGCGGATGCAAGTGACGTTCCGTTCACGCCCTTCGGCAACATTGTCGCCACTGATGCTGATGGGGCCATCCAAGAGCTGGACAGCAAAAAGGCGCAGGTCTCGCACGCCCATGTGATCTCGGACACGACGGACCTCCAGACGTCTCTGGACGACAAATCAGCGGTCACCCGAACTGTCGTTAACGAAGTGGCAACATCGCGAACTTTCGGGCCTTCTGATAGCGGCGCATACGTTCGGTCCACAAATGCATCCGCAACAGTATTCACGATCGATACGAACGCAAACCAAGACATCGATGTAGACACCCAGATCGATGCCGCACAAAAAGCCGCTGGCGCGCTAACGATTACAGCGGTGGCCGGCGTAGCCTTGAATGGTGTGGACGGTGGCTCCGCAACGCTGACCGCAATTCATTCCGCGGCTACGTTGGTTCAGGTGGTTACCGACGGATGGGATCTTGTTGGAGATCATGGAGGAGTTAGCTAATGGCTAGATTTAGTCTAGGATTTTTGCGCAGCGCTGGGGCAATAATTAATGCCGCTAGGTCGTGGAACCCCGAAATAGCAGGAGATCTTCCGGCGGAAATTTCTTTTGCGAGCGGAGGCACAACCACCGTTAGCACAACAACCGATGGCGCGACAAGTTGGGATCAAGAAACCAAAGTCGGTGAAATCCCCTACGTTGGAATGAGAAGAGAAGAAAATCTTTTACCAGATTTATCGGTATCAATAGTAAGTGTAACAGATAACGGTGGGGGCAGCTATACGTTTTCGAGTTCTGCCAGTGCAAGAGTGTACATTGACAGTGTTCCGGCGCAAGTTGTCGGCACTGTCCTTGGTTTCAGAGTAACTTTGTCAGTAGCCTCTGGAACGGCGGATGCTCGTTTAGTATTTGATTTAGGCACCAACTTTATTGCGCCAGTAACCGTAACTACAACTCCTCAATCTTTTTATGTGGAAGGTATAGTTAGTTCGGGCAGTAATTTACCAGAGGTTAGAGTTCAGAATGCTAGCGTGCCGACCGGGTTTACTATTCAGGTCGATGATTGGTCTGTTGTTCAACGTCAACAGGCTGGCGCTCCACCGCAAGGTCACGTTGATTTAAATACAGTTTACAAAGCGGCTGCTGCCGGAGTGCGTTATTCTGGTACTGCTAATGCAAACAGCGTTGATGGCAATAATATTGTAACTGATGCTGTAGGCGCTGCGATTGTTGGAGGTGGCGTTCTAGTCGACGACGCCGATAGTTTGTCGTTGCTTGGCTGGATACCAGCGGCACCTTATAGTGTAGTCATTGATCAAACAGCGCCCGATACTCTGGATGCGGATAACAGAATTCTAAGCTTGAATACAGCGGGGGCAAACGACTTAACAAGCGATGCTTCCGGCAACGTAACGCTGGTTGCTGACGACAATTTGTCTATAGCATTGCCCGGAACACTGAGTGCTGGCGATAGAGATAAGTTTGCTTTGACATATGAAGAAAATGCATCTGGTCTTTCTGGGAGCGGCTTTACTGCCACCAATGACACATCTGTTGCAGTAAACGCTAATGCCGAAGGCAATATAGTTTTAGGCGGGAGCGGCCCAATCATTGTTCATAAAATATCTGTTTATGAATTGCCCGCACTAACGGAACCTGAACGCGAGAGTGCGGTGGGAAACTAATTGGCCATGCTTTTGTGGCCAATTACAAAGACGGTATTTTTTGGACTTATGCAACAGGGTGGGTTGAAAGCTGATGGCTAGTACAATTGATCCAACAAAACCGGCGGACGGCGTATTGGCTGTTAAAGAGGATTTAAGAAACAATCTTCAGACGGCGAAATCAGAAATCGAAGCACTTCAAGCTGCGACGGGGCTTTCTGCAGCTGCGTATGGTGTAGTCGCTGATGGTGTGACTAATAACTCTGCGGCACTAGAAGCTGCTATGGTAGCGGCGGCTGTAGATGGCTCCGCTGTAATTTTGCCCCCGGGCGATATTCTACTTGGTAGTCAAATCACTCATACAATTCAAAATAAAGCTATATTAAAGTCTTTTGGGGGGACAACGGTACACATAAATCCGACTGACGGCGACGGGGCAATTCTTTTTGAGGCGCCGACGGTACTTTCAACAACCCTGGCGTCGGACGCTGACGCGGGGGCGACTTCAATCGAAGTTACATCGGCAGTTGGTGTTGCTCTAGACGATCTCCTACACTTCAACACGTCGACGGCCGTCGAGGGATCCTGGTTCTATGATAAGAATTGCGTTCGTCGCGTCATAGATGTTGTAGGGACTACGATATTTCTCGATCAGCCTCTAGATTTCTTTTTCACCACCGCAGAAGCTACCACTGTAGCCTTCTTCTCTCCTCGATATGTCTATATCGACGGGGTTGACTTCTACGCATATGGCGGGAAATTCATACGGTTTCGCAGACTGTCTGGCGGGCTCATTTCCAATGGGCTTCTGGAAGGGCCGGTTCCCGGCCAGGACGTTGGGTTTTCTGATGGTTTCTACACAACCACATGCGACAATATAACGTATGACAGGCTCAACTTCAAAAAGCTTCGATACGCTCCGGTGATCAATACCGGATCGCGAAATACCGTTGTAAAAAATTGCTACGCAGACCAAGTTCGGCATCTTGATCCAAGCGCGTGGTCCCAAGATACTCTTTTTGAGAATATTGTCGGCATAGCTACGCATGGTCTTATTCAAAGTCATCCCTCTATCAGAAACACGTTCCGGAACGTTCGTGACAATGTCACACAGCCGGGTCTTTATGGCCTCGACCTCAGAGGGCTTGGAGAAGTTGTCGAGGACTGCTCTTCCTACTCGATTAATGGCGTAGGCGGGAACACTAACAGAGCCGGTTTGAACCCCGACTACATAGAGCTTGGGCAGACATACACCAGACGCATAACGCGGTTCAAATCTCCGACCGCTGTCATAGGGTGCGGAAACCAGGGCAAGATTATTATAGAAGACTGCGATGTCCCCGGTATCGCTTTAGATGGTAACCTCAATCTTGGCGAGGCTTACGTTAGCCCAAGAACATTATCGGGGTTTGCGTCAGCTTCGGGGATCTCCGCAGGTATTAACAGGCTGCACCATCGACAAGACCCTATTCTTTTGGACATCCGGGTAGACGACAGCTACGCGTCCAATGCTTCTCCTACTGCAATTACAGGCGTAACACAGGCCAGCCCAGGTGTCGTCACGTCGACCGCGCACGGGCTGGCTAACGGCGATGTTTTCCGCGTTACCAACCCAACTGGCATGAATGAACTAGACTACAATTTCTACAAGGCTGCCAATGTCACAACGAACACGTTTGAAATCAACGATACGGACGATAGCCCCCTAGACACTACAACTTTCGTTGCCTACACGAGTGGCGGCTTTGTTACTCGGCACAAGTCGGCTAAGAAGCTTGATAGGTCTACCAATTTGCATATCGGGCGTTTTCCATTTGCTTATTATCGGGCTCCTAAATTAGGCGATGGAGCATCGACGATATCAATGATGATAACTACGGAGACAGGAGGGCTCATTAGACAGAAAGACCGGTTCGGTGAGATGACCATCCGGTGCCGAAGTGCGTCGGGATTGACAACGTATGTGTACTCTTATCGGCATGAGGTCTTTCCCGGGACAACGCCGACGTTGACGGAGCTCAGCAATTCAGCGATCGGCACGGCGGTGACCGTGACTGTATCCAACGAGACTAAGCATTTTGACGCTGAGATCCAAGCCGAAGGCGGGACAGGGGTGTCGGCAAACGCGACCGATGCTTATTGGTCTTTTGACATCGCTATCAGCGTTACCGTTACCGATTTCGAGATCGAAATCAAAGAGTGGGTTGACCCCACAGACGAGTTTCCCGTTATTCCCTAAGGGAAATGTTCGGAACTTTTAACCCGAAACATCCGACATTTAGTTGACTGAATGGGGAGGCCTTGCTTTGCGGTTCCTATATCGCCTAATGGTAGATGTAGTGTTACATTCATCTCGCTATGATTGAAGTATGGCGAAGAGGTCAAGGTGGCCGAATGGCTCAAGGCAATCCCGGCGGAATGCTTGCGAGAATCGCTGATTCTGTTCGCTCTGCTGGTCACGCCTCTTTACGGGTGGCATCGCAGGCTCTTGGGGGCGGAGATCAGCGGTCGGACGAAGGCCGAGGAGAAGCTGGAGAACGCCAAGCGCGACCAGATCGAGGGCCTGAAGAGCGAAATCGACCGCCTACGGAACACGAGAAGAGATTGAAGCTTCTCGAGCGCGATCTTTGCCTTGCCCGGATGCAATTTGTCGAAGAGATCGACAACGTTTTAGGAAAACTCAGATGATGGAGCTTCTAGGCGCCGCCTGGGCGCTTTACGGGAGCGCCGGCATTAGATCTTGGGTTCTTTTCTACTCTCTAACCGTTGCCGCTCTGGTGGCGTTCTATGGCCTTAGGGGTGGCAGCTCGGCGCCTATCAAGGCGATGTCGGTCCACCATGTCGGGTGGTTCATGTCCGCGAGCCTTTATGCCTGGGCTTACAGATTTGGGTATCCGGATTGGGTCAACCAGGCTGGCAACATTTCCAGCATGATCATGGCCGGCGGGTCGACCTGGCTTCTCCTCTGGCTGTTCGGTTTCAGTCCAAAGGATCTGGTGCGGAGATTGCCATGGCGGCGACCGTAGAGGGCATGATCGCCGATATCCTGGAAGCTGAAGGCGGGTTTGTGAATGATTCTATTGATAGGGGCGGCCCCACCAACCACGGCGTGACCCAGGCCACCCTCTCGGCATACCGAGGCCGCCCGGTGACGATCGCCGATGTGAAGGCGCTCACTAAGGGCGAGGCATCGGCGATATTCCGGGAGCGCTACTTCGAAGGTGTTGGCATCGATCGTTTGCCGCTTGAGCCGCAGCCGATCATGTTCGACGCGTCGGTCAACCATGGGCCTGGGCGGGCCGTGCGCTTCCTGCAGCAGACCCTGAACGCTGCCGGGTTCCCTTGTGGCACCGTTGACGGACGGATAGGGCCGCAGACCGTCAGGGCATGCTCACGAGCCTCTGAGGTTATGGGGTCTTGGCTGGTCGCCGCGCTGGTGTGGGAGCGTCTACACTTCTACGCGCTGATCGTGAGGAACGATGCAAGCCAGGGACGGTTTATGAAGGGGTGGACCCGGCGGGCTCTCGGGCACTGGCCCGATGGCATTGATAGATCACTGGCTGTGTGAGATGGGCTATGGGAATTTTCAGCACGATCGGCGGATGGTTGGTTGGCGGTGGCACGAGCGCGATAGCTTCCAGCGTCGAGAAGGGTGTGGAGATCTTTCGGCCGAATGCTGAGAAGTCGGCGGTTCGAGGTCATGAGGCAGACATGGCCAGCCTGGCGCAATTCGCATCGGAGTTTGGCGCCAGGTCCAACCGTTCGTATTGGGATAGCTTCGTCGATGGGCTCAACAGGTTGCCGCGTCCGCTGATCACTCTCGGCGTGCTCTCGTTCTTCATCTTGGCGCCTGCTGACCCAGAGAGGTTTATCGCGATCGCCTCGGCCTACCAGCTCATGCCTCCGGGGTTCTGGGGGCTCTTGTCGATCATCATCGCCTTTTATTTTGGAGGCAGGCTGCAGGTGACCGGTCATAGGTTTGCCGTCAGCAAGCATCAGATTGCCCTCGCGAAGGAAATCTCCACCATGCGCCGAGAGGCGGACGCCGCGTACGCCGCGGTCGAGCCGGACGATGAAAGCTTCGAGCCGTCTGGAGAGAACAAGGTGGTAAAGGCCTGGCTGGCGAAGGCGGCCTAGCGCCCCAGGCTGGCGAGTGGGATCAACACGAAGCACCAGAACAGGGCAAAGACGGTCAGTAACAAGACTCCCGACCAGTTGCCGGTGTTTGCCAACCACAAACAGAACCCGGCGGACATCAACAGGCTCTTGCCCTGGTGCGAGGTCAATTCGATCACCCTTCTCTCCTTCGAAGCCCGATGATTTCCAGCCACGACCGCCGCTTGCGCTGATCGGTCAGCAGCAGGGCCATTGAGCGCCGGTCTATCGCTTCCTCATCGAGGCGGCGGCTCAGTTCGTCGCGCTCTCTCTCCAATAGTCCCAGCTGCGCCTTGAGCCCGTCCCTCTCGGCTTCTACGGCCTGCATATGAGGGTTCAGCACCCGTTCGGGCTTGGGTTCGGCGTCGTTCGGTGAGGTGGTATCCTGACCGTTCGCTGCCGGGTAGACGCGGTGCAGCTCGGCCGGATCGATCTGCCAGTGGTCGTGCTCGTTGCGCGTGCCGGAGATCTTGCCTTTTTGCAGTGCCGCCAGGATCGTCGGCTTTGCCTTGCCGGTCGCTAGGGCGGCTTGTCCGAGGGTGTAGGCCATCACCATTCCTGTCTTGGTGCAGTGTCCCTATATTCTCTCATGAGAGTCTTGCGGCTTTTGCCTTCTGCCTCTCCCCATATAAGGCTTGCCCGGATAATCTCGGCATCGGTCGGATCTCGGTCATCTTTGTCTTGGTTGCACTCCCGACATGCAGCCACGATGTTCAATTTATCAGGTGCCAGAAGAGGGTGGCCGGAGTATGCGTGCCCCTTGCTTTTTGGGAAAAAATGATCCGCTGTGCATGATCTTGGATGAGCGCCGTACCCTATGCGCATTTTCTTGCCGCAGTAAAAGCAGGCGCCCCTTTGAGCGTAGAACATTAAGGTTTTGACCCTGGGCATCAGAGCGTACTAGAGAGAATGGCGGGCTGAAGCTCGTCGTGAAGCTGGGCAAGGTCGACGTCCCATGCCCGGATGGCCTCATTCATCTTGGCGATCTCCGCCTTCAGCCTCTCGTTCTCTTCGATGAGCCCCCGGAAGTTGTTCCGCATGGCCACGATCAGGTCGAGGTCTTCTCCGCGCTTTAAACGGGAATTCGATCTAACCAGCATGGCATCATTGCGCCTGGGGTTGCCTGGCACCCATTGGTTGGCGTCGAACATGGAGTGAGCCCATGGGGTTGGCGTCGCTTCCTGATCGAGGATCTTCAGGGCTTCGAGGTTGATGTCAGTCATGACGCCGCCTCTCTGGAAGCCGCTCCGTTGGCTTGCCCGATGATCCTGGCGCGAGACACGATCGTCTCGATGTCGGCGCCTTGCCGGTTCCCGTGCATGTGCGCTGAATGAATGGCGTCCCAGGCGTTGCCGAGTGGGAGGCCAAGTTCCAGGCCCATTCCGATGGCGGCGTGGATCAGGCCGGCGAGTTCCTGGGTGATGCCTACAAGGTCACCGCCACCAATCGCCTGGCCGATTTCACTCATCTCTTCGAGCAGAAGGTTCGTCCTGAAAGCAACACGCTCCTTTGATGGCCAAGCCGGAGATTTCGAAACAGGCACGTCGCACGCTTTATGGAAGGCGCGGACGTCGTTGATAGCGGTGGACAGGCTCATGGTTTGTGATCCGGATTTTGGATGATCTCTTCTGGAAACTCTCTGACGTATTTGTAGAGCGTTGCTTTGCAGATGTTCATCAGGTCGCAGATCTCGTCCAGGGAGTGCTCACGGCGCTGGAAGAGCCTCGCAGCGTGCCGGCGCTTGGGTGCGCTCAGAGCCTTGGGCCTTCCGCCGAACTTTCCCCTTTTCCGCGCAGACGCCAGCCCGGCCTTGGTGCGCTCCCTGATCAGGCCGCGCTCAAACTCTGCTATGGCTCCAAACATCTGGAAGACCAGCATCCCGCCTGGCGATGTGGTGTCGATAGCCTCCTGCAGGCTTTTGAGCCCGATGCCGCGCTGCTGGAAATTGTCGGCGAGGGTGATTAGCTCCTTGAGAGAGCGGCCGAGCCGATCGAACCGCCAGACCACGAGCACGTCGTCAGGCCGGAGATAGTCCAGAGCTTCCTTCAGGCCCGGCCGATCCGCTTTGGCCCCGCTGGCCTTGTCGGAGAACATCTCCTCGCAGCCGGCCTTCTTGAGCGCGTCGAGCTGCAGGTTCATGTTCTGGTCGTCAGTGGAGACGCGGGAGTAGCCTACGAGCATCATGCGGCCTTTTCCTGTTCGGGGTCAGAAAGAAATCCGCCGCACATTTCGGCCTCTTCGCCGTAATTCTCCATGCATTTCATGTCGGCATCCATGAGCATTAAGCCGACGGCGAACCCCATATCGGTCATCGCACAAATAAGTCCTGACGACTGCCAGTATGCAATGTCTCTGTCCGTCTTGCTGGTGAGCGGGTCATTGTACTTTTCTGCAAGGCTCATGTAGCGCTGAGCTACTTTCTCGGGGACGCATAGTACAAATGGCATAGCCAAACCTTTTGTGTTCATCAGGATATTGTCACGCGTAGGCAGGGTGATGACGTTGTCCGCGTTCATGCGGCCGCTCTTTGTCTGATATCGGCCATGGCCGTTTCGTTACTTGCATAAAAGTTTGGGACATACCCTGCAGATGCGTGGTAAATGAGCGTTCCGGCTACGGAGCTGCCGTATTTATTTTCGAGCTCCTTGCCTTCGTCGCCTGCTAGGTGAATGGCCCAGCCCGCACGGCAGTGGGTGGTCTCGCACATGTGCCAGGTTGCCATTTCGAGTTTGCCCTGTCCGCTGTCGATCAGATCAAGAATCTTGGCGTCCAAGTTCTCGACAATGGGCGCGTCAGAAAGCTCGGCCCCGTGCAGGTTTGCCTCGCGCAGGTCGGCCCCGCTCAGGTCGGCCTCGCTCAGGTCGGCCTCGCTCAGGTCGGCCTCGTGCAGGTTTGCCTCGTGCAGGTTTGCTCTGAACAGGTCGGCCCTGCTCAGGCTTGCCTCGTGCAGGTCGGCCTCGCTCAGGTCGGCCTCGCTCAGGTTTGCCCCGATCAGGTTTGCACCGCTCAGGTAGGCCTCGCGCAGGTCGGCCCCGCGCAGGTTTGCACCGCTCAGGTAGGCCCCGCGCAGGTAGGCCTCGCGCAGGTCGGCCCCGCGCAGGTTTGCACCGATCAGGTAGGCCCCGCGCAGGTAGGCCCCGCTCAGGTCGGCCTCGTGCAGGTTTGCTCTGAACAGGTCGGCCCCGCTCAGGTTTGCCCCGCTCAGGTCGGCCCCGCTCAGGTTTGCCCCGCTCAGGCTTGCCTCGATCAGGTTGATTTTCTCTTCATCTGTGAGTTCCGACCAAACAACAGGACGGCCGCCATCGTTACGATTGGCGTGGTCTTCAAGGATTTTTTGAACTGAACGGGTCAATTGATCTCTCCATGCGTTCATTAACAGCCATCATGTTCTGGTCGTCGGTGGAGGTTTGCAGGCCCTCAGCAGTGGCAGTTGCCGGAAATGGACGGATCGCCTCGACGTTGCCCACACATCAGGCAGTTGTCCGGACCAACCTCACGACGCCTTTGGTCAAGGCCGTCGACATGGTGCGTCATCGGCTCTCCGCAGCGGTGACATTTGGTGGCAGGCTTCCCTTGACTATCCATGGAGGCAACACCGCAGCATGAAGAAAAGGGCGTGCTGTTGAATTCGTTGGCTGTGTGGGTGTAGGCCATTTTCCGGTCTCTCTGTCTGTGGTTGTTCATTAAACGGTAACGCCACCATATTTATGCACGATGATTTGTCAACGGGTTTATGTCCATAATCTATCAAAGAGAATCATTATCCATAAGATTTATGAAATGTTATCAGGAAACTACCGTTTATTGATCGTGTCGCTTTCCTTGTTGGCGGAGGGCATATACCGGATCGCGACAAGCGCCTTGCGCATTGCCATGCTGTTGTCGACCACCGGACCAACGTTGCCATCGATCAGGCATGGGGCAGGAGGCATGCCGTACTTGGCGACAAGCTCGCAACGTATCGGGAAGCGATAGAACGCTCTGCCAGGCTTGATGATGTAGTAACCAAGAGCTTCGTCGATCGTTGCTTTTTCGTACTGACCAGCCCACGGCAAAGGGTATGCATAGCCCTTGTTGTCCGGCCTCCAGAACGTGATGTAAGGATTGGATCGCCATGAGGGGCGGACATCCGCGATGTAGAACAGCTCGCTTGTCATTGATCGTCCTGATATCGGTAAGGGTTGAATTTAGAACGTCCCGGCCCCGATGGATCGGCGTTATCGGGCCCGCCACCCCAATAAAAACCGCAGAAGGTCCAGACTGTGCGAGGCAGACCATGCCGGGAAGGTGGCGTTATCGTTGCTGAGTGACGATCAGCCGGAGCCGTAGCCGTAGCCGGAGCCGTAGCCGTAGCCGGAGCCGTAGCCGTAGCCGTAGCCGTGGCCGTAGCCGTCGCCGTAGCCGTGGCCGGAGCCGGAGCCGGAGCCGTCGCCGGAGCCGTCGCCGGAGCCGGAGCCGGAGCCGTGGCCGTAGCCGGAGCCGTAGCCGGAGCCGTCGCCGTAGCCGGAGCCGTCGCCGTAGCCGGAGCCGGAGCCGGAGCCGTCGCCGTCGCCGGAGCCGTAGCCGTAGCCGTCGCCGTCGCCGGAGCCGTAGCCGTAGCCGGAGCCGTCGCCGGAGGCCCTCATGGCGTATGAGCCTTGATCGATGTGATGCTGTCTTTTGCGGTCTCGGTCGTCGCAATGATCTCAATCACGCCCATCAGATCGATCGACGAGACGCTGCACGAGACCTTGCTGTCGTCCGCCAGTCCGTGCATGGCTACGCCGCTCAAGGTGAAATGTCCGGGTTTGTTGTTCCAGTACCAAAGGCGTCGCGCGCTGTGCAGCGTGCATTCCTGGCCGTTACGATACACCAACCCTCCAGCATGAACGCCGGCATCACGACAGCGAACGATGACGTATTGGCGGGTGCGATCTATGCGGCCGGGGGCGGCGGTGATTTCCGGCTGGTCGCCATCGTCGGAAATAAGAGCCTGCAACAGGCCGGCGATCAGGTTCTTGTCGATATTCATCGGGTGTCTCCATCGGTTGGAATGGCTTCGGACCATGATCGGGCCTCGGCCGGGTCAATAAGGCATTCTCCCGTAAACAGGCTGAATTGCTCGCACCATGCGGCGGCCTCTTGTGTTGTGTTTTCTTCGTCTGGGAAGGCCAGCAGCACCAGGGCGCCCACGCCAAGAATGGCCCAGAGTGCTAGTGCTGTTGCGATGATTGCCGCGCCCTTTGCGGGTGCGTCGACGCGGTCACTCTCCATTACCGTTCCCCGTGGCTCTGGCGATCAAGGATTTGATGCGCTCGCCGTCCGAGGCGGCCTCTCCGCAAGTCTTGCGCTCTGGCAGAACGTATGCCGAGAGAACGTGACGAAGTTCGGACAGAAGCTCAGGAGCGGCGACGATCAGGCGGGCGTTGGCTAGATGCTCATTGAGCTTGCCGCCCATGCGACGCATTTCGCCGTTACACACCGCGCCAATCGCCAGCACTTCTTGGTTCCCGGTGATTGTGATGTCTCCGAACATATCCGGCTGGCTTGCTGACCAAGGCCCCGGCGTGTGCTCACTCATTGCCGTTCCCCAACATCTTGGAAACATCCGAAGGATCGGCGCCTAGATCCATCAGCAGGTCACCGATCTGTCGAGCGACGGGCCGGGGTAGGCCGCGCATCTTGTCGGATGCATCCTTGATGGACATGCTACGGGCGCTGTCACGCGTAGGCAGGGTGATGACGTTGTCCGCGTTCATGCGGCCGCTCTTTGTCTGATATCGGCCATGGCCGTTT